>SMDT01003048.1:0-301366 GCA_005392925.1 Aquilaria sinensis
TGAAGTCTACTAGAAACTTCGGCATATAATATGAAGATGTATGGACATAGCAGATCACTTTGACGGATTCCAGCAGATGGAGAAAACCAATATGTAGGGTAGCCATTGAGTAGAACAAAATCAGTCATCATTGTGATACACTGCATAATGAGGTGGAACCACTTATGCGGAAAATTCCTAGCATGAAGAACCTTTTCAATAAATGCCTACTGGAGGTTGTCATATGCTTTTCGGATATCTAGCTTTAACAATCCTTTAGAGCCAAAAAAATTAGTTGAAAAGGACGCATTAGATGCAACGTACAAAAGCTTATTGGCAATAATAATATTATCTTGAATATCACATCCTGAGATGGACGCATTCTAGAAAAGAGATACCAAACTATCCAAAATTAGCTTCAATCGATTAACCATGATTTTAGCAATAATTTTATAAAATGTATTACAAAGACTAATGGGCTTAAAAACATCCACACCATAGGTCTTTGAGGTTTTAGAAAGGAAAATAATAAAGGTACTATTTACCTACTTTAGAAGAAAGCTTCTATTTAAGAAAGACAAAGCAGCATTTGTGACCTCTTTCCTCATGGTGCCCAAAAATCTTTTGAATACTACTAGCTGGAGGCCATTAGGGCCTAGAGCCTTAAGATTCCCTTGATCAAAAGCTGTCTTCCAAATTTATGCCTTTGTGAATGAAATTTGAAGCATGTTACACTATTGATCAGAAAATTTATGTGTGAGATCATCACATAACCGATCTTGGCAAGAGCCACGATCTACTTAGGCAGGGTTGTATCGGTTGTAAAATGCAGATATGAGCTCAAATATCATCTTCTTTACAGAGCCATCAACCATTCTCTGTTTGTAGGGCAGAAATTCTAGACCTTATATGCCTAGCCTTTGTAGCTTGATGAAAAAAAAAAACAGAATGCTATAATGCCCCCAGGAAAACCACTTTATTTTGGATTTTTGGGTCCACATACTTTCTTCGACCATCAATAACTCAATGTACTTTTTCCTTAGTTCTTAAATCAAGGTTTGGTAATTAGAAGGATTAGGAAGCTATTGTGCTTCTTAAAGCCTTTGCTCAATAAACAGTAGTTGATGGAAATATTACCAATATATGACTTGCTCTATTGACAAAGGGTTGGAATGGCATTACATTTAGTAGTAACCTAGAACATAGGAGAGCCTTGAACATCTAAACTCCAACTAAACTTGGCATTCTATTGTTTATTTGCATCCACTATGTGTGACAAAGAGTTACCATTATGTAATAGTATGTAAGTCTACCCTTGCTCGACCCAAATTGTTGAGTCAGAGTAATGATATATTCCTCAAGTCCACTAATTGATGACAAACTTTATACTTCATCTATCTCATAAAGGATGATGCATTATTTTGAACACAAGAAACAATTACTTTTGGGATTTTGTGCAATGAGAGTTTAATGATGATTAAAAAAAAATTACTTTTGGGATTTTATGTGGTGAGAGTTTTAATGAAGATTAAAAAAGAAATATTTTTTTTGGTTTTGTGTAATGAGAATTTAAATGATGATAGTAAGGTAAGTTGAATGTTAACATCTTTCTTAAAAAAGAAACACTTAATCCTTTTTAAGACGGAAAAAAAAGGAATATATATATATATAGATATATTTCATCTTTTTTGAAACAGAGGGAGTAAATAACACAATGACGTATACAAGTAATAATAAGTCTTACTCTTAACTAGTTGGGATTTAATATATGAATCGCCTGGAGTGATAACAAATATATTCAAAAGTCTTAAATGGTTTTCTTTAAAAAATATTTATACACAAAATGGATTTGGATGCCTGTGCTACATGTGGAAGGGGAGAATCAAGGTGCATCAAAGTTTGGCATAGATTATGCAGCTCCTTTAAAGTTCTAAAATAAGTGAAGCTAGAATAAGCCTTAACAGGTAAAGGTGGGACATGGGCCGGTTCAACCCGGCCCACAAGTCAAACCTGTCCCGACCCTATCAAACCCTCCCCAACATGGCCAGCAAAAAACACCAAAAAATATGGGCCAAATATCGGCTCTGAAGAAAAAGATTATGCAAAACGGGCTGAACTGGCCCAGAACCAGCCTCGCGACCTTCCCCTACCTGGACCGCAAGATTGGCTAGTCCGGTTCCATCCCTCTCAACAACTAAATTTTCAGGACTTTTTGGTCCAAATAATTTTTGGCCCTCCCCTATAAATACCAATGCCATTTTCACTCTATCCTCACAACATCACTTAATCTTTCTTCTTCCTTTACTATATTCTCTCATGCATTTGAGCTTTTTTCTTAATCTGTTCCAAATTTCTTACTAATCTTCCCTTAATATCTTCATAATCTTTACTTAATTTTACATTAATCATTACTATTAGTTTGTGACTCATGGCTTTAAGAGAAAAATGCAAGTTAACGGAGAGTTCATCTTCCCATACCACCGGCCTCCGAGGCTTGTTCCGTCGCCGTTCTTGGCACACTAATAAAGGCATCTCAATTGAAGAGTTGCATGATGATGATGTCAGAATTGATATGACGAATTACGATTTGGGACTCGACAATCAATTATTGGATGATGAAGTTGAAGAGTTAGATGCAATGGCCGCTAAGAATCTGTCAACACAACCGACGCCGACAAGTCATGGACCCACTGTAGAGGAAATCCAAGGACAAGGTAAATCCTCGAAATTAACTGCTTGGGTTTGAGAGCATTATGAGCTCATACATGAATGAGAGTTGAGGTACAGGAAATGCAAATATTGCGGGAAAAAATTGGTGCATAAAAAGAATTCCGGCACCAGAATACTGAAGCGACATATTGAAAATCAACATCCTAATGTCCTCCCCAGTGCTGGGACTAGTTCTATAGGACAAACACACCTTAGGTCTACAACCGGTGCTGGCGGGCCAGGTATATTTCATTTTAACCAACAATCTTTTAGAGAAAACATGATAAATTGGATGATCCTTGCCGACAATTTTTTTTCACAAGTTGAAGATATGCACTTAGAATCTTGGATAAAATCACAATTAAATCTTGCATTTAAAAAAGTGTCTAAGAAAATCGCTAGGAAAGAAAGCTTTAGATTATTTGAATCCGAAAAATCATATTTGCAAGCATATTTTTCTACTTTTGATCATTGTGTGGCATTCACTTCTGATATGTAGACATCAACTATTGGTCAATCATTTTATTGTGTTACTTCTCATTGGATTGATTCTAATTGGATTATGCAAAAATGAATTTTGTCATTCAGGGTCATTGAAACGGATCATATTGGTTATCACATATTCAATTGCATTTTAGAAACTTTACGTGATTATTTTTGTGCTGATGAAGTCCTGTACATTTCATTTGATAATGTTTCAAACAATGATGTTGTGTCACACCTCACTTAGGCCCTGGGCTATAAGTTTCTAGTGTAACTCACAAGCCCAACTCAAAATCTAACTCTTTCTAATTCGGCCAAGCAAGCAATGGCAATATTAGGTCTTATTTTCTTAAGTTGAGAGGCCTGGGAGGTGTCCCAAGTGGCTTTAAAACAAGTCCAACAGTTACTTGCAGCAGAGGCAAGGCCCAATACCACTAACTTACACAACAAGCAACGTTTTAACTGATTACTTGCATAACAAGCAAGGCAACACTTAATGAGATTTTAAGTGCATAAGGTGTGCATTCAAGTGTGCTATCTATATGACAACCAAGAAGCCACATTATTGGTTTTGACTTTGAAATCACAAGTTAATATGCATGTTCTTCTCGGCCAACATAGGTATACATGGAGGTTCACATAAACATGCTCAAGCATACGTCCATAATCATACTTAAAGGTGCCAAACCTTGGCCCAAAGCATTCATCATATATACACAAGCACAAAACCATCCATAAGTCCATACATAACTTGGCATACAAGTCCAACAAAGCCAACACCAGCCTAGGCATCAAGACTACATATATGTACACTCAAAAGGTAGTCTACCTAGCACCTAACATGGCTATATGCCATGCACCCATAAGTTGTCCATGCCAAGTTTATATACAAACCGAGACCATTAATGGTCAAAAAGAACCTTAAGGATCCCATATAGAAGTACACACTGCAACACCAACCCAATTGCCTGATTCATTGTCATGAATGCAAACACTATGATCAGAGCCAAAGTCCAAGTATCCATAATGCCTTCCTAGACAGGTCCCCCACACACTACAGCCTGCAAACTTAATCCATAAGTCTCGGCCATTAAGATATAAGACTTGTAATGAACCAAATTCAATAAGCCAAGCATCACATTGGCACATACCTTGGAAAATAAGCAAGCTAGTACAAAGCACAAGCACAAAGCAAGTTAGCACTACTCAGGCCGTATGTCTTTTCCTGAAACAAATAGGATGGGCAGTGAGTATAAACTCAGTAGGATTCACTTTAATACACAACTCAAATATGAGTCTATTTAGTTAAGCTGAGTATTCACTCAAAGCTTAACCTCCCATTAGCTTAGCTCAACCTGCAAAACAAACACAAAGACAAGGAAAACCAAGCATATACATATACATGATAACTATCCATGGCACATAATCCACAATATCATAAATTGGGTTAGCAAGCACAAGGAAAGCACCCAAGCACACAAGAACACACACACACTCCACATATTGCTCTCGGCCAAATAAACCATACATGTACCCATGTGCACTTTGCACACAAAACACCATCAAACATTCCACTTCCACTTAGAGCTCCAAAATGCTAAGCAATTAGGCCACACTTGCTAGCATTTCTAGTACATGTACATTAGTTAATTAGCTAATCAACAAGTAAACCGAATGTATTCTCAATAGCCCATCAAGCAACTAAGGTCATTTGGCAAATTTTAACCATCACTTAGCCACTCTAAACACTTGAACCATGGTAATTCACCAAGCATAATCAAGTGTTAGTGAACCCTACCTCAAATGCTTTCGGCCAAGGCACCAACTTTAAATGTCCAAGTGTTCTTCACTCAAATAGCCTACCATAACAACAATTAGGCATCAACAACTTTTATTCATGGTTTCATTACCATATATTCCATGAAGAACACTAAATGACTATAATTCATGCTCTCGGCCAAATGCCCATTTCCACACATTGATGTTCCTCATTAAATTAACTCAACATACATCCATCTAGGCATCATTAAACCTTATTCATGGCACATTTACCATGTAATCAAAAGAACATCATGAGTTTACCTCATTCAAGGATTCGGCCAAACATTAACTTCCACACTTTGGTGTTCTTCACTCACAATAGCCTATCACAAGATTAAATAGGCATTAACAAGCATCAATCATGGATTAATTTCCATCTAAACAAAGAAGAACACCAACTCTATCAAATAATCCTTTCGGCCAAGACTAGGTTTCCACATCAACATATCATTTGCTCAATTCACCTAGCTTAACATCGTTTGAGCACTCAATATCCTTGTTCATGGAAGAAATACCATGGATTCAAGGAAAATAACAAGAAATACCTCAAACCTAGCTTGCTTTGGTTCGGTTCTTCACCACTTCTCATGAACAAAGCTTGATTCCAAGTGATGTTGTGCCGAAACCAAGTCTCCTAGCTTGTTTCCCTCAATTGCTTCTAAGACTTGCTTGATTTCAAGACAAATGGTGGAAAGAGTTCATGAGCAAGCTCTCGGTCAAGAGAAAGCAAGGAAGCCCGAAAACGAAAACACCCAAATGACTTAGGCATTTCGGGCACAAGACATTGTGTTAGTCTAACCAAAATGTCAATCTCGGCCTTCACTTATTTTGCATGGCTCAATGGAGCCCTCAAGTTCACACGGTCACACATGCACCATTAAAACATAGGTTTTCTTGTCACTTAAGTCCATTCATGGCTTTAAATGCCAAGCATAAGACGAAAGTGCCATAAAGTCAAATAATCCCATGTGCTAACCGGCCATTGTAACTAGCTTAAGTACTAGTTAAACCAACTAAGTGATGATATTTTCCATTAGTGGCAGGCATGATGTGACATGTTCATCATTGTTGTCTACCACAAATTTTGACATATTATTACACTAGTCCACATAAAACTTGCATGGCCGAAACTTTCACTTCCCATGTTTTGATTTCATTTGCACCACTACTTAAAATGTGCATTTGAGCCCTCAACTTTAATTTCTGTCATTTTCCACCCTAGTCTCAATTTCTGTGTGCAACTATGCCCTCAAAATTACCAGTCTTGCACATACATCACTGTATCAGTAGTCTTAGCTCTTTCTCACCATTTTCTTTGTTTCTTGGCCTAAACCAAGCACTTAGGAGGTGAGCCTAACATGTTGCTACTCGCCTTTTGAGTCAAATATTGAAACTACCTCTCAACAGTGCATTCTTTTACATTAGATGCATGTGTCATATTTTAAACCTTTATGAGCAAAAGGGTTTAGAAGTTCTCTAAAATGAAATTCTGCTTATTTTGAACTCATTGACGTATTTGAAATCAAGACCTACTGTGTTTCATGAATTTAAAAGATTTTGTTTTGAAAATCAAAAAGAATTTTCTTAGAAACAGTTTAAATTGGATTGTCCAATTCCCTGGAACTCCACATATTTGATATTGTAAGATGCATTCCCGTATGCAAATTTGTTGATGTATTTCATGAACTTAAAAATGAGTTGTGAATTTCTTACGATTGAAGTTTAGGAAAAATGTTTCAAAATTGATGAATTGCTTAAGTTTTTGTATGAGGCTACTGAATTTTTCTCGTGTTTATTATCTAACTATTCATCAAGTTTTGCTTCATTTAGTAAATATTACATATGTTTTACATTAGTTTAAAGATGATGGGTTGTTAAAATTGATTGTCGAAGCCATGCGGGCTAAGTGGTTTCAGTATTTTGAAAACATTCCACCTATCTTTCTAGTTGTTTCTTTGCTTGGCCTATATGTCAAATTAATGAGCACAACAACATTGCTTGAAGGAATTTTTTAAATTTATTTAGAAATGTCTCATATAAATGTTTTGGCTATGTCTACTACTGCTTCCGAGTACTTGCATTCTTTATACAAGTTATATTATGAGCGGCATTCAGATAAGGTAAAATCTGAAACTCCTCAAACTGAGCCTCCAAGGAGATCAATCTCATCAAGATTCAACCCGGCCCTCTAAATGCTCAAATGACCTTGACCGATGACATCCCGATCGACGACATTAGGATTAGCTAAGGTCGATGACTATCTCAACACATAGTTCGAGTCAAGCAACGTTGACATATTGGAGTGGTGGAAACAAAAGAGATCAAGGTTTCCAATCTTGTCGATAATCGCACAGGAGATTCTTGCCGTTCCAATTTCCACCGTATTATCTGAGGTAGCGTTTAGTGCAGGAAAATGGGTAGTATCAGAGAAACAATCAAGATTGACACCCGAGGCGGTAGAAGCATGCATGTGCAACTGAAATTAGGGCCTCCCAGCACTCCGGCAGCAAGACCAAAAGAGTTCGGATGACGAGGTAATATCTGATATCTAGATTTGAAACTTTTTTTTTTCAATCATATATGTAGTTTGTATTTGATTTGATTATGTTGTTAAGCACAGGTCATAGGTTTCTATTTTTCATCATTTTTGGAACATTTTTTCCATTTCAAGCTATAAGGCCCATTCCGATTATTTGTAAGTGCCGTTTGACTTTTTTCTTAAAAATATTTATTACATATACAATTAATTATATTTTTTAAAAAAAAAAAAATAATAAAAATCTCCAAATCCGCCCTCGCCTCCCCCTAGACTCACCTCAAGACCGGCTCGAAACTACCCCGCTTAGGCCCAGTCCGAGCCTGATCCTCCTTAACCCAGGCCCAGGACTGACTGGTCCAGACATGTCCTAGGTTGGGTCAACCCGGCGCCCATCTCTATCAACAGGGTAGGCTAGGGCGAGAATGTCGGGTCCTAAAATGTTTACTATTATTTTTCATAGTTTATTTAGTATTATAATATTTGTCACTTTTTTCTAGTTATGCACATTCTTTTAAACATATTTCTTTATTACATAAAACTTACGAATGCTCGTAGTTACAAATATATTAGTTCGTAAATGGTAATATAAGGTTAATATATCTAGTATGTTATGTTGAAGAACATTATAATATTTACAAAAAATTTAAAAATAACAAATATTTTAGAATGGATGAAGTGCTATAATTATATACCTAATAATCACTCTACTTGAATAATAATTGTTAGAAATTAATTAAAATTTTATGATTTTTTAGCTTACAAAGCTTGAGAAAAGAGAATTTAATAATTTTTTTGAAAAATAATTTTAAAATTATTTTTTAAAAAATTTATTAAAGTTTAGGATTTCAATAAATATATACAATTTGAAAAAATAATATTTAAATATAGAAATAAAAACTGTTAATTTTTTATTAATATTATGAGCACATGTGTTTTTCCTTTTTCTTGATACTCAGAAAGGGAATATGCTCCCTGATATATCACACACTTAACCCACCTAGGAAAAATCCCAAGTTAATTAGGACTCAAACTTTAATTAATTTGACCACATTATGCAGTGGTCATCATAGCAGTAAAACAATAGTAATTATTCTAGCCATTAGGGTCATGTAATTTTGGACTTAGTCCGTGGCATGAATGTAAGTTTGATAAAATTAAGGTCATGTAAATGTTTTTGACTAAATAAGTTAAGATCCTGAGTTATTCTAACCATTTAAACAAAAAATGGAAGTTAACAAGACTAAAATGTACTAAGTTATTTTAGCTATTTAAACTAAAAGTGAAAGTCAATGAGGGTAAAATGTACTAAGTAGTACCACACTCTTAGTATTAGTATTAAAGTAGTGACTAACTTTCTCGGGGAGGCAAACGTGCAGATTATACAGGCCCCAGAATTTTATCTGCTTCACCTCTCCAGCCACCGTATCGTCTGGTGCTCGACTGATTTCAAGAGTGATCGATTCACTGTCATGAACAAGGAGGTAACCATGCTTCAAACACAGTAAGGTTTCTCTATGATTTAGGCTTGTCAGGTAGGGTTTTCAATTGGCTGTCTTTTTTCTCTTTGGTGGTCATTTCTGGTGATGTTCTCTTCTCGTTTTACTGTGCTTTGGCTCAAATGTGTGATGATGGTCTCTAATTAACTAGTAGCATGCGCGTTTGAGTCTGTCTATGGGTTGATTGATTGCTCATCTCGTCTTCCTCCTTCTGCTCTGGTTCGCAGTGTTTAGGTCAGTATTGGCAAGCCGCTTAATTAGGCTTCTATGGTTTCCTGTTCATCTCCTTCTTTCTCCCCTTACATACTCTTGGGTAGTCCTCCCTTCGCATCATTACTTCTGAGTACTCTCAATTGTCCGGTTAGTAGTGCTTAGATCGTTCAGGGTCAGATAGATTAGGTGTATGTGATTCTGAGCTTTCGTCTCCTTCTCCTCCTTTACCTGTTCTTTGGTGCTCCTGTTTCATCATCACTTTGAGTTGCCCTACTCCTTTCTCAGCGTCGGCCTTCTGCCGTTCTGATTCTTGTTTCTCCTGATTGACATTTCAATCAAGTTAACCATTTTTCTTTTTCTGGGATCACAATTTGTTCCTGTATCTCCAGTACTTGCTTCCTCAATCTATGATGTGTCTTCTTAAACCCCCCACATGTTATCCTAGCAAAACATGTTCACCTGTGTCCTCTCCAGTCATTTCCCATGGCTTCCTTGCCATCAGCCTTGCTGCCCCTTCATGGTGTGGCTCTTCGGCTCGATGAATCTACTTTAGAAGCCAACCATAATTTCCTTCAAACTTGTTTGATTGTGAAAATTGTGGACCATCACCACTTTCGTATTGGATATCTCCAATCTTACATTAATTGAGCTTGGAAAATGAACGGGGAGGTCTGGGTCATTTCTACTCTTGGTCAGAATTAGTTTGTCATTTGGTTTAGCCATTTGGCTAATCTCCTGACGATGGAAAATCATGCTCCCTGAAATATGGAAGAAGCGCTGATTGTTGCTCAGAGTTCAATCTACTCTCCGCCTAGAAGAACATATATTTCAATTTGTCCAATTGTGGATCCAGGTTCACAATTTGCCGTTCATTTATCTTAATCATGAAGTTGCTGTCAACATTGCTGAGCATTTTGGTCCAAACATTGAGATTGACTTGGATGACGGGAGTCCCAACCGCTGGCACTATTTTCGATTCCGAACCACCATCCAGCTATAGGATCCTCTTATCCCCGGGTGTTCTATTTGGTAACTCCTTCTTGCTAACAACTTTGGATCCAATTCAAATATAAAAAAGCCTTCAAGATCTGTAAGAATTGCGGTCATATTGGCCACTCTCGTGCTTAGTGCCATGCACCATTTCTAATGCTTTTCGAGCATTTCAAGATCACTTATGATGGGTTCAATTAGCATCTCATGAAACCATCACTTATGATCATTCTCGACCACTACTTTCTTTGGCAATGAGAACATTTGGTTCTTTAGATCTCTCTACCACTCATTGCCAAGAACCTGCCCATCGTGCTTTCCTCAGCTGTATTGGAGCATTGGAGGATGCAAGTTAGGTTTTTTACTCTTCTTCTAATGATGAGGCTTGTTAAGCCATCATTCAGGAATTTCTAGCTCCAATAAATCCCCAGGCGACTCCATTGGTTAACAAAGATAAAGAAATGCATGACCAGTAAGACAACCAACTTGAACAAAATGAACAGAATGACCCGGAGTTGATCCAGCTAATGAGGATGATATCAGCATAGAGTTAGACCCCTTTGAAGTCCATTCAGATGAGGAAGGCTTTGGATTTGGGTTTGGGTTTCATGTTCTGGAGGACCCCAATGAAGACAACTCTTCATGGACACATTGGCTACAGAAATTTTTTTGAAGGAGGTCAGTGATTTCTCAAGCCTCGATTCAATTAACTCGCAATTTCCTCCATACCAAATTCCAAATGATGTGGTAATCTAGTCCCTTTTGTCTTCACATGTTCAATTGACTTTACCACAAAAAAGGAAGAAACTATAAGTTATTAGGCAAAGTCCTAATGTCATGACATCAACCAAAAGAAAGAAGATTCCACCTGAAGCTCTTCTTATGAACATGGCACACGCTTTTTCATCCTTTCTGAAGCAAAACTATCAAGATCTCCAAAGGCTTTCCCTCTATTGCACCATCCAAAAAAAATTCTTAGCTAATTGTTAGGCAAGGGATATGACTCGTGATGGTCGAAGGCTTGGAGCCTTGAAGTTTACTCCCTCGAAGAACTCTTAATCGCGGTCCATTGAAGAGCTTGGGCATAGTCATTCAGAAAATAGAGGTACATCGGGCCAAATGAAGCTTAGGAAGGACTGATGTACCGAGGTGCCTACTTGATTGAGGGACACTGATAAGCTTATATTTATTATATTTATTTCTCTCATATTTAGTATGTTTTAATATGTTTTGAACCTTAAATATATATTTTGAGTATGTTTTGTAGTTTAAAGCATATCTGGATTTAATTGATTGAAATTGAATTTAATTTGTCATTTTACAAGTTTTAATTTGGTTGTGCTCTTTTAGGATGTTGACAGATTGGTGATGTTCCGGTAGAAAAAATTATATCTTGAGCTGCAGAGATCGGAATGAAGTGATTCTTGATTCATTGGAAAGCTAACATCTAGAGCTACAAATCAGATTCAGACCATAAAACCCAGTTTGCAAGTTAAGAGGGTCAAATTCAGCTTCAAAGTCGCGATTTGCGAGTCACCGCCAGTTCAGAAGCAGTTACGGTATTTTGGGCATATCTTTGGCTGTAGATGTCCGTTTTATACGATTTAAGTGTCGTTTCGAAAATAAGAAAGAGGTCTACAACTTTTATTTTTTGAGTTTTGAGAAATAATGTCTGAATCAAGGTCGAATATCAGCTTGAAGTTACTGTTGCTGTTCTGGAGCATTGCTTGGCTGACAACTTTGAAACCTTATAGTTATTTTGAATCTTTTGATTTGTTTGGGGTACTTTTGTAACAATATAGAAAGTTTAGGGAGTTTTTATGAGTTTAGCCATAGGTTTTAGTTTTCTTTTGGTTTAAAAGCGCAGCCGCTGGACCTGGCGCATCTTCTCTTTTTCGCTTTTAGTTTTTTTTCAATTGTTCTTTGTTTCTCTTTCGATCATGGCTGAGTAATTTTCTGATTCAGTTCTAGGGACGATTTCCATCGCCAACACCGGTTGTGAGGATTGATTTTTCTTGCTTAAACTTTCTTTAATTTCAAGTATTTACTTCTTTATTGTTCAGATTTATTGCAATTAATTTTCCTGTTCTCGCTTGTTGAATTGGTTCTGCAATTGCAAATCTGCTTGATTTTCTTTCAACCGCTTAGGTGAAAAATTCAATTAGAAGCAAGTGAATTGATTAGAGATTGCTTTTATTTCTGGTTAGTTCATACGAAGAAGTAAGACAGGTTAAATTGTTCAAGCTTTTGGATTGTTGCCTGGAATAAACTTTTTGGTTCATTGATCTTAATGCTAATTTTGAGATAATTAGAAATTGCTTTTCAATATCTGGTTAATCAAAATTAGGAAATTAATTTGAAGCTTTTTCTGGTTCATTTTACTGCTGAATTCTTAGGGTTCTTTTTAGCTTTAAAGAGAGTCCTGTTTATTTGCTTGAATTGAAGAAATATTTTCTTTCGATGATCAACTGCGTGATTCGAATGGATAATCAACCATGAACTGAGCGTTTTTAGTATTGGTTATTTTCGTTTTGATTCTACAGTAAATTTTTTTCAGCTTTTAATTGAAAAAACCCCCCCAATCTTTTATTTCAGTTTTCTGACAGGAAGCTTTCAGTAAAGAAAAAAAAAATCTCCTTTGGGATTCGACCTGGTTTTCACTGCTAGACTATAAATTTATTTATTCTGAGTTGTTAGGGATACCAGAATTATTTTTGGCGGTTTCGACGACCGACCAAAAATTTGGCGCCGTTGCCGGGGAGATTTTTTTTTCTGTTAAAGTTTCCTTTTTCATTTATTTATTTATTTTCTTTATTTTCTTTCTTTCTCAGTTAACTGACTTATGCCCAGATCTTCTCGTACAGGTGAATTAGTGTTTGATCCAGAGATTGAGAAGACAGCAAAGGCAAACAGGAAAGCGAAAAGACAAGCAGTCAATTTTTCAGCTTCGACTTCTGCGAACAGCAACTCAGAAAGTGAAGAAGAACCAGTTGTTATTGTAGAGATAGCAGCCCAAAGAACACTAAAGGAGTTGGCAACTCCTGATGTTGTCCAGCAACCCCTGTGCATCGATTTTCCTGATATTGAGGTTGCATTTGAATTAAAATATGGATTAATTCACTTATTACCTACTTTTCGTGGTTTGCAGGTGAGGACCCCCACAAACAGTTGAAGGAATTTCATGTTGTCTGCTCAACCATAAAACCACAAGGGGTTACAGAAGAACAGATTAAGCTGAGAGCTTTTCCATTTTCGTTGGCGGACAAGGCGAAGGATTGGCTGTACTACCTTCCCTCCGGTTCTATCAGAACTTGGAATGACCTGAAAAGAAAATTCCTGGAGAAGTTCTTTCCAGCATCAAGAGCCGAAACAATTCGAAAGGAAATCAATGGGATTCGACAGTACAGCGGAGAAAGCCTATATGAGTACTGGGAGAGGTTCAACCAGCTATGTGCGAGCTGTCCACACCACCAGATTTCCGACCAGCTGTTGCTGCAGTACTTCTACGAAGGGCTGTTGTTCATGGATCGGAGCATGTTAGATGCTGCAAGTGGAGGAGCACTTGTAGAACAAACGCCCGAAGAAGCGAAGGACTTGATTTCTAAAATGGCAGCCAACTCGCAGCAGTTTGGGATAAGGGTAGACCATCCACTGAAGAAGGTAAATGAGGCAGGAACATCTAGTATTGAAGCTCAACTTTCTGAACTAACCTCTCTTGTTAGACAAGTGGCTTTGGGACAGGTTCAAAATTCTAGAGTTTGTGGCATTTGCTCTGTTCAAGGACACTTTACCGACCCGTGCCCACAATTGCAAGAGGATACAACACCTCAAGTGAATGCGGTAAGTGGGTTTGTTAACCAACCAATAAGGTATGATTCCTATGTCAATCAATACAACCCTGGTTGGAGAGACCACCCGAATTTGAGATATGGGCAGCCAAGTAATCAACAGCAGTACCCATCTGCCAGTTACAACAAACCAGCACCTCCATCATAGAACCAAGCACCAAATTCAGGTATGGCATTAGAAGATATTGTGAAAGCTTTAGCCACTAACACTCAAATGTTTCAACAGGAAACAAGGGCTAGCATTAAAGACTTGGGGAACCAAATTTCACAACTGGCAGCCTCATTGAACAAAATTGAAGCTGAAAAAGGGAGGCTGCCATCTCAAGCTGAAATTAACCCAAGAGAGCATGTTAATGCTGTGACCTTTCAAAGTGGCAAAGAGGTGCAAACCACCACATCAAAAATTGCAGCACTTAAAAAAGAACAAGATAGCCTAAAACCATCAACTTCTGATGCACAAACTGAGAAGGTAAGCAACAAGCCAATTTTTCCAAAATCAAAAATTCTAATCCCACCTCCTTTTCCTGGTAGGTTGGCTAAATCAAAGAAAGAAGAGACCGAGCAGGAAATTCTTGAAACTCTTAGGAAGGTCGAAATCAACATACCCTTGCTGGATACAATTAAGCAGGTGCCACGGTATGCCAAGTTTCTGAAGGAGTTGTGCACCAATAAAAAGAAGCTGAAAGTTGATGAGACAATCAAAGTTGGGGAGAATGTGTCAGCAATAATCCAAAGAAAGTTGCCTGAGAAGTGTAAGGACCCTGGTATGTTTACTATACCATGTGTAATAGGCAATTTTACTATGAAAAAAGCTATGTTAGATTTGGGAGCCTCAATGAATGTCATGCCATATTCAATATATGCTTCTTTGAAACTGGGACCTTTGAATGAAACTAGTGTTGTGATGCAATTAGCTGATAAATCCAATGCCTATCCTAGGGGCATGGTTGAGGATGTTCTTGTGCAAGTAAATGATTTAATTTTTCCTGCTGATTTTTATGTGCTTGATATGGAGAATGATGACCTAACTGCTCCTATTTTGTTAGGAAGACCATTTTTAAAGACATCCAAGACCAAGATTGATGTGGATACTGGCACTCTCACAATGAAATTTGATGGAAAAATTGCACAGTTTAATATTTTTGACACATTAAAGGAAACTGACAAGGATAATTCTATTTCTTTTGTTGAAAAAATTGATACTTTGGTGCAGAATGAATCAGGAACAAAGGTTGAAAACCAAGTAAGGTTTGCTCAAAAAGGTAAGAAAAAAAATATCAAGTTGCACCAAGAACATGAGATGTCATTTGTGGTTGGACAAAAGGTGTTTCGCAAACACAGAAAAAGATGGAAAGAGTTATCTGGTAAGTCTGAGCTGCAGTGGATTGGACCATTTGTTATTACTGATATTTCTACTCATGGTGCAGTCGAGCTTAAAAGTTTGAAAACGGATAAAGTGTTCAACACTGAGATGCATAAGTTGAAGCCTTTTCATGAGGGATTCTCAAAGCACCCTGGTTGATGCAGGAAGAAACTGTCTAGCCAAAGACAATAAAGAAAGGCGCTTTTGGGAGGCAACCCAAGCGTGGTTTTGTGCCACGAACAATTAGGATTTTTTTTTCTTTTTCTTTCTTTTATTTTTATTTTTATTTTTCAGCTTTTATTTTTTAGGTTTCTTTATTCTCACAACTAATTTTCTTGGTCAGGCAATATTTCTTTCAAGCTGGAGGTGAACTGAACCATATGGGGCAGCAAGCTGAAATCAAATTCTGGGCAATAGATCATTGTGAAATCACCTTTCAGGGCGGTACCTTTTCTTTTCCCCATCTGTGCTTTTATTGTAAACATTGAGGACAATGTTTGATTTAAGTGTGGGGGAGTGGGTAGCTTGAGCCATAATTTTCTGTTGTCAAAAATTTTGAACTAAAATTTTTTTATTCATATTTTTTAGCATCGATCTGAATTGTTAGATGATTTCACTTTTTTTGTTCTTGAATGCTTAGCTTGAGTGTTAAGTTAGTAATTTATTAGTCTTTATGCAACTCCCAAATTTTATTTTTAAATTGTTATTGTTGCAATTTTTTATCAAGCTAGTTGATGGTTATCTTAAGAAGCTGATTTTTTCCATCAAATTTGTGTACTTAGTACATTGATTTAAACCTTGTGAGATATGAGCTTATTAAGTTGAATATGCGGTTTGTTAGGTTGATGAATGATTTGAATCACTCGAGAAAAAATAAATAAATAAAAATAAAAATTGTTTGACTTGTTGCATTCTGCAAAAAAAAAAAAAGAAAAAAAAGAGAGAAATTTGCTACTCCGCTGTTCTGGGTATTGAAGTAGGTTGGGGTCTTCTCCTAAGGCAAGAGTCGATCACTGCTCAAAAAGGTACGAGGAATATGAGTATGGTCAAAGACCACTTTGGAGTTGTGTCGAGTTAGTAGCTTGGGTATGGTAGAGCCCCTATTATACACTCGCTAAACGGCAGAACACAAGAAAAAGACAAAACAAAACAAAAAAGTGAAAAAAATCAAGTCAAATAAAAAAAAAAGTAAATTCTCATTTGATCTCTTATTTTTCATGGGTTTGTGGTAAGACCGGTGGTGCTTTTTGAGTTCTTATCTACCTGGTTTGTTCTCTTTACTTCGTGCACAAGTTTGATATTTTTCTTAGATTTTTAACGGTGATTGTTGCTAGCTTGAGAAGAAATTGTTTTCAATAACTTATTTAGTTTTGAGTTGCTATTGCCGAGTAGATTGCATGCTTAATTCCTCTTGTTAAGTTTTTCAAGACCCTTGGATGTGAAATTCTCTTACTCTGTTCAGCTCAAAAGTACATTTCTAATTTGAGTTTTGCCAGGGACGAGCAAAAGCTAAATGTGGGGGAATTTGATAAGCTTATATTTATTATATTTATTTCTATCATATTTAGTATGTTTTAATATGTTTTGAACCTTAAATATATATTTTGAGTATGTTTTGTAGCTTAGAGCATATCTGGACTTAATTGATTGAAAGTGAATTTAATTTGCCATTTTAGAAGTTTTAATTTGATTGTGCTCTTTCAGGATGTTGACAGATTGGTGATGTTCCGGTAGAAAAATCATATCTTGAGCTACAGAGATCGGAATGAAGTGATTCATGATTCATTGGAAAGCTAACATCTGGATCTACAAATCACATTCAGACCATGAAACCCATTTTTCAAGTTAAAAGGGTCAAATTCAGCTTCAAAGTCACGATTTACGAGTCACCGCCGGTTCAGAAGCAGTTGCGGTATTTTGGGCATATCTTTGGCTGTAGATGTCCGTTTTATGCGATTCAGGTGTCGTTTCGAAGATAAGAAAGAGATCTACAACTTTTATGCTTTGAGTTTTGAGAAATAATGGCTGAATCAAGGTCGAATATCAGCTTGAAGTTGCTGTTGCTGTTCTGGAGCATTGCTTGGCTGACAACTTTGAAACCTTATAGTTATTTTGAATCTTTTTATTTGTTTGGGGTACTTTTGTAATAATATAGAAAGTTTAGGGAGTTTTTATGAGTTTAGCCATAGGTTTTAGTTTTCTTTTGGTTTAAAAGCGCAGCCGTTGGACCTGGCGCATGCTCTCTTTTTCGTTTTTAGTTTTTTATTCAATTGTTCTTTATTTCTCTTCTGATCATGGCTGAGTAATTTTCTGGTTTAGTTCTAGGGACGATTTCCATCGTCAACACCGGTTGTGAGGATTGATTTTTCTTGCTTAAACTTTCTTTAATTTCAAGTATTTACTTCTTTGTTGTTCAGATTTATTGCAATTAATTTTCCTGTTCTCGCTTGTTGAATTGGTTCTGCAATTGCAAATCTGCTTGATTTTCTTTCAACCGCTTAGGTGAAGAATTCAATTAGAAGCAAGTGAATTGATTGGAGATTGCTTTTATTTCTGGTTAGTTCATATGAAGAAGTAAGACAGGTTAAATTGTTCAAGCTTTTGGATTGTTGCCTGGAATAAACTTTTTGGTTCATTGATCTTAATGCTGATTTTGAGATAATTAGAAATTGCTTTTCAATATCTGGTTAATCAAAATTAAGAAATTAATCTGAAGCTTTTTCTGGTTAATTTTACTGCTGAATTCTTAGGGTTCTTTTTAGCTTTAAAGAGAGTCCTGTTTATTTGCTTGAATTGAAGAAATATTTTCTTTCGATGATCAACTGCGTGATTGGAATGGATAATCAACCCTGAACTGAGCGTTTTTAGTATTGGTTAATTTCGTTTTGATTCTACAGTTAATTTATTTCAGCTTTTAATTGAAGAAACCCCCCAATCTTTTATTTCAGTTTTCTGACAGGAAGCTTTCAGTAAAAAAATCTCCTTTGGGATTCGACCTGGTTTTCACTGCTAGACTATAAATTTATTTATTCTGAGTTGTTAGGGATACCAGAATTATTTTTTGCGGTTTCGACGACCGACCAGACACATTGGAGACCTTGACATATGAAGACTAAAGTACTTCCAGATCTTTGACAAGGCCATTAGGAATGTACTATCCAGAGTGTGCGAATTGCTCGCTTAGGCTTGTGTTAGGATAGTTGGCAGCAGAGGTTGTTGGGGGAAAATAGACCCCTTATCTCGGATTTCATCAGACACGTGGATGGTTGGTTTGAGGTAGTCCTAGAGTGCCTTAGTCCTCCAGACCTCTTATAAAAAGAACATCCCCAAGCCCCAGGTATAGGATTCCTGCTAAGCATCCTACATACTCTTCTTTAAATAACTCACTGACTTGGGTAACGGAGAATCCCTCCTCAGAAGCACTTGAGGGATCCCCTTCGCACTTATTTTCTGTAGTTTTTCAAGCTTGCTCAGATTTCGGGAGAGGCTTCTAGGAAGTTGACCATACAGACCTTGGATATTGGAGAAACCCAAGGACACCAAATGGTGCCATCTATGTGAACCTAGGCACGTATCACCGTGATGACTACTCAGGCATCCAAAAACAAGTCTCTCCAGGATCCCTCGTCGGAGAAGGCTCCAACTCCGGCAGAACATCGATTAAGCAGTCAGTTTTCCTTGCCCGAGGATGATTGCTTGGTAACATTGATGATAAGGTTCCTTCGTGATTTCCAGTGTACAATAGTCTTGAAACTTGTTCAATGTTTTGAGCAATATTCTCCCTAGAGGCCTTTAAGGAGGGAGCCTACATCGGAACGATTTAGAAGTCCAGCAAAACATTACTCTCTTGCCTTAAAAAGTAGTACGTGAGATGAGTCCCATATCGAGGGCCTACCACTTCGTGGCCCAAAATGTGACCATAAGGAAAAGGGCTAGCCATTTCAAAGATAAAAGGAAGTTCACATGCCAGAGGTCACCTTTTCACCATCAGCATGAGGATGAGCCTTTAAACTCTCTTATGCTGAAGTTGCTAGAAAGGATAGACCAGATGGAATAGCAGATGATTTGAAAACAGGTGTGGACACCTTTGTTTAGAACCCTTATCTGCTATGAGGCTCTCTTCATGCTGGCCATCAGGAATGCTCCCATCCTGCAAGACTTTAGGGTAACCTAGGTGGATTTGTATGCTGGAAGAGGTGATCCCCAAGCACATTTGACCAAGTACCGGAAGAACATGGTATTAAATGGAGTTGATGAGGTGTCTTTGTGCAAATGTTTTGAGGTAACATTTTTGGGCCCAGCCATGGACTAGTATAATACTTTACCTTCCTACTCTATTGTTTTATTTCATGAACTATCTACCACTTTTACCCATCAATTCATCAGGAGTCGTCCTTCGGTGAAGAAAGCTACTTAGTTATTTGATATAGTGTAAAGGGAAAACGAGTCTTTGTGAGACTATGTTAACAGGTTTAACCAATACGCCTTAAAGGTTATTGACCTGTCTCCCGAAGTTTGAATTCTAGCAGTTACTAGAGGACTTTGGAAAGGTTCCAACCTTGCCTGTGAGCATTCAAAGCAAATGCCAACAACCGTAGGGGTAGCTTTACCAGCTAGTAGAGCAATATATGATCACTGAAGAGATGAATGCTAACGAAGAAAGAGTGGACGCGAGAAGGACTAAGCATTAGTCTCAGAATCAATATTGGGGGGAGGCTAAAGACAGCAAAGAACTTTAAAAAAACAAAGGAAAGAGAAATTTGCCAACCTACTCTACTTTGAACATCTTCCGAGCCAACATCTTGGTAGTACTAGAGAAAAAAGGGAGGAGTTCAAAGGCTGAAGCCGATGGGCTTTAGCAACAAAAAGAACATGAAGAAGTATTGCCAATATCACTGAGACTATGACCATGACACCGAAGACTGTCACTAGCTAAATAAGTACATAAAAACCTTCATTAAGGAAGGCCAATTGAGAAGGTGCCTCTAGTTCTCTTCATTGAAGGGGAGCAAGGATGAGGAAATGAAGTGTGACAAGGATTGGGTATGACTCTGATTGTTGAAGAAATCACCAAAGTCCCTGATGATAGCCACCACCTTCGACGGGAGTAATTCAAATGATCACCACGGGGCTTTCTTCAGCACAGAGAAAAAGGAAGGAAAAGGTGATAGCAACACTCGACTTTGGAAAAGTACAAAACCAGTTGACAAGACTTGATGGAACCATCGTCACCTTCCCCCCATGATGAGCCTTCTCTCTTAATCATTGATCAAATAGCCAATTAGGACATGAAAAGAGTCGTTTGCGATGATGGATCAAATGCCGATGTCTTGTTTGCTCACGTATTGCCAAAATTGGGCATATCAGCTAAAAGGTTGAAATCGATGGTGTCTCCCACCTACGGAGTAGGTCCAGATGAGCTCCTAATCCGGGGCACCATTGTCCTACTGATCAAGTTGAAAGGAAGGGCCATGGGAAGGAATGAAGTACTGCATACCTTGATGATGGCGTAGTCTTTTATCATTGATGTACCATCACCTTATAACACCATCATTGGAAGGCAAACTCAGGGAATCCTAGATATGAGGTCAGATGTTGAGTACTTGTGTTAGGCCCTAATTCACCCCAACCCTATAACACCTAGGAGGTTAATCGATTTTAAGTTCATAGGATGAATTAGAGCATCACAACCAGGATGCTTAACCCCATTGTTATTAAGTGAGACTTAGGTTAAAGATAACAATTAAGCCATTACTTAGAATTCTAGATTAGTAGGTTAACTTGCAGGTTTAACATGTTAGGTTGTGAGTTTAATGTGTTAACTTCATGAGTTCACCTACGTAGGCTTACCTTGGTACTTATGATGTACTTATAGGGTGCATACAAGTGAGCCTAGAATGCATTAAGTTGAGTTATCTTTATTTCCATGGAATGTATAGGTGTCCTTGTGTTTGCGTGTTACTACCTTCACAAAATGGAAAAATTATAGCATAAGGACCTAGACTTGTTTACCATAATTTGCACCATAGTGTATGAATTGTGAAGTATAAAGTATTTAATATACACTCTCCTAAGTGGCACAAACAATGATAATTTGGTCCTTAAGAAAGCATTGACATATTGCCTAATTTTCAAGTAACCTATAGACTAAATTGTCAAGTTACAAAAGTTGGGTACTCAATTGCACAAATTTCCAAAGATGGCTATGGAAAGGACATGAATGGAATTGTGAGGAAAGGATATGGATGAAATTATGAAGAAAGGATATGGATGAAATTAAGGATATTGTTGGGGACCAAAGTGTTCAAGGAGGCAAAGTTAGTCATTTAATGCTTAAGGACACTTAAGGGCTTAAGTGTCCTAAACTTTTCTAAAGATGAAAATGCCTTGACCAAGGTTAAAATAGGTCAAAAATTGTCATTTTTTCATCCAAAATGGCTGGTAAAAATATTGTCCAAGTGTGGCCTATAGTTTGAAAAATTTGCAAATATGCCATTACTAAAGACCAAGAAAGAAATAAAGTTAGAAAAAAATTATTTTCTCCCAATTTTCTTCCAAAAATTTGACCTCCACCCGCTAGGATTCTTCTTTGAACTCCTTTACATCCTTTCATAGCCACCTTACTACAAACAATCAAGAGAAGGTAAGAGAAGACAACCAAAGCATCAAGGAAGACCATAAACCCTAGTTTTTGGGTTTATCTATGGTTTATTGGATTTCCAGCAAAAGGTAAGGAGTTATTTTTCTCTCATGGGATGTTTACTATATTTCCAAGTATCCATGGAGCTAGGACTAAGCTTGGAAAAGAACAAAGTGCTTGATGAACCAAACTTAGTTAAAGGAGTGCACTTAGTAAAGGTTTTGTGATCTAGTATGAAGGGCACAGTGATGGCAGCGAATTTAAGGGTTTATAGAGTCTAAAGTTAGTACTAACTAGTATTAAAACTCTCATAAGGCCAAGCTTATACTTAAGGAGGGCTGTCATAGTGATCTACTTATGTTTATTACATGTTTTATGGACTAACCAATGAATGTTGTTGCTGCCGCATAAATGTGTTTGTTGTTTGTTGTTTGTGTTTGATTGCTGCATTTGGATGCTCTATATTGGATATTTGCACTGTGTTTTCTTGTGTTTTAGTGTCTTTGGATGCAGGTGATTACTAAAGGTTACATTACCTTAGTGTTAAAGTGTTCCCCCTACTAAGTTTCTCAATGAAACTTACCTTCTCTCAAATATGCTCATTTCAGGTCTAGTAGAAAGATCACATTCAAATTAACCTTTTTTGTTTGATTTTTAATCTAAAATTTCAGGTTCATGAACTTCCATGTGTTTAGTTATGATATAAAAATTTTGGTATTTTTAGGAGCACATTTGGTATTTTTAACAGGTGTCCAACATCCTGTTTTGGAATGCATTGTGTTTCAAGCATCTCCTGTGACTTGGGTGCATGTCTTTAGCTAAGTTAAGGCCATGATATAGTACATAGATGCTTGTATATGTAAGGCATGTAAATTTTGAACGAGTATGTGAACATTTGAGGATGGTTTTGCTATGTATGTGAAGGTGGTGCACAAGTTATCTAAGTATGAATGATGAGCTGCTTGTTTGTAAATTCTGTTTTGACTGCATAAATTTTCTATGTGCAAGAGAATGTAATTCCTATGTGTATTGGACATGTATAGGATAACCTTGGAGGGCTTTTCCATTGTGAATGAAGTGTTTGCACACTTATTAAATTTTGTATGGGCATAATAGTCATAAAGTGTACAAAATTTTGATCCTACACTTAAAATTCTGTATCTCTTTATGCAGAGTGAATCTTGGTATGCAATGTTGATTACACATAGAGCACATCTAGAGGTTGAACTGGGATGTGAGGTTCCTGCATTTGAAGCTTTGTAGCCAAAGTTATAATGTTGCAAATTTGGCCAATTTACTGTTCATTTGGTCAGAATTTTGCAACAAACTTAAAAAATTCATAATTTGGTCCATAGATGGGCTATTGATGTAAAACCAAATTTCTTAGTTTGGTCTAAGTTTTTACTTAATAATGGAGCAAATAAAATAGGGGGTACATGGCTAGATTAATACAATTTTTTGATAAAAGTTCGGGTGCAGTGGTAGAAATATGAACTTAAGAAGATTGTTTAATATATGGTAGTCAAGATTAAGACTTGTGCTAGTGTTTTTATTCCTTGCTGCCATGATGTGCATAAAATGTGAATATATATGAAATGGTTGGATGAATATGCATGTATTGACATAGTGCCCAAGAGGGCCACTTGGATATGCATATTAAGGTATTGTTCTGATGACCTACAGGACATAACAATCTTGGGATTTTAAATGCACAATTTTGGCACTATAACTGGACTACCCCAGAGTGGGTAACATTTATTAGTATCAGAGCCAAGTTTGTACATGTGCATAGCATATAGTTGTATCATGCATGCTAGCTACATACATGAACTCAGTTTGGTCAGCTGTTAGTGTCAAGTACCATTAAAGTACATATGATCTTTATATGTGCTCTATGATGAATCATGAATATAGGAAATAATTATGGTTACCATAAAGAGAGGGGAGCCACCTTGAAGGCCTTTTACTGAACATAGACAGCAAAGAAATGGACAAGAAGGGGAGAATTAGGGCTAACAGGGGGCACCAAATCCTGAAGTGCCTTAGATTTGGTTTGAGCTTTAGAGGACTTAGCTCTAATAAATGAAAACTTAGTAAGGCTGATACAAGTACAACCACAATGAGAACCAGTTTAAAATGTGAAGCAACAAGCAGAAGAGGAGACTAGGAACACATCTGAATATGTTCCTTTTGGAAGATCACAAGATACAAATGATGAAACTGTTGAGGTGGAAAATGAGGATAGGAGAAATCCAAGAAGAAGAAAAGTGATCTGAGGTTGGTTAGGTGCCTAGGGTTAATCCCTCAGTCTATGACCATTTCTCCACTAGGAATGAGATTAAGGAAGGCCATGAGAGAAGATGCAGGAGAAGGCATAGAAATCATGGAGAGCATGGAGAGCATCACCTTGCTGAAGGTTCTCACAAATCCAGGAGATAGAGAGCAGAGGATCTGGAAGGCCTAGATGAGGTCAGACTAGTGGAGAGGTTCTAAGGACTAAGACCTCTATAGTTTGATGAAGGGCAGGACCAAAAAGAGCTAAGGAGTGGTTAATCTTCATAAAAAAGATGTTTCAAAGGATGCCACTTAGCTCCACCAAGAAAGTGTCACTAGCTACTTATAATTTAGTAGGCAGTGCAGAGATATGGTGGAGGAGCACCAGAGATAGATATGCTGTTTAGAGGGGCAGAAGGCCAAGAGGAGATATAGAGATAAGCTGGCTAGAGTTCACTTAGCTTTTTTAGGAGTAGTGTGTTAGTGATGCCATCAAGGACTTGAAGCAAGCTGAATTTGATGCTCTAAGACAAGACAACCTGATTATGCTAGAGTATGAGCACAAATTCAATCAGTTGGTGAGGTATGCTCCTCAGTATTAGGGACTGGAAGAGTTGAAGGCTAAGAGATTTGTTAGAGGCCTAAGATCAGACATTAGAAGGGCTGTGAGGCCATTTGGAGTAGTGATATACTATGAGGCAGTCTAGAAGGCCTTCTTGGTAGAACAAGAGGAGTATGAGAGTAGGTGCTTTCCAGTGAACCTGGGGAAAATAGCCAGACAGGAGGCAAGCAGAAGAAGCCATCACATGGCAAAGATATTGCCAAAAGTTCCCATCTGGGTGGTGTGGGCAAGGTTAAGGGGAAGCCCCCTGGCTTAAGGTGCCTTAAGTGTAAGAGGTTTCATGGGTAGAAACCTTGTTATTTTGACACCTAGGTGTGTTTGAGATGTGGTGCAATGGATCATTGGATAAGAGATTGCCCACATGCTCAGGAAAGAATACTAGAAGACCAAGTTTCAGTGAGACCTCCTAGAGCACCTAGGGAGGGACAACAAAGACTTGTTCCTCTAGTGCCATGGCCTCCAAGGCAAAGAGCTGACAGAGTGTTCTAGATGGAGAGACCAGAGTCACCACAATAGGGGGAGCACTAAAAGGTAACATTTACTTAAATAATGTGCTTTTTAGTGTTCTGTTTGATACTGGTGCATCTGTGTCTATAGTGGCTAGGAAATTTTTTGATGTCATGAAGTTCCTCACTAAAATGATGCCTAGGATATCCTTAGTGAAAGCAGCAGGTAGTCAATATCTTTTCACTGATGATCTAGCTAAGGATTGTGAGATAATAGCAGGAAAGACTAAGATTATGACTAATCTGCTAGTGTTGGATATTCCTAAGTATGATATAGTACTGGGTATGAATTGACTTGCTATGTATAACATAAGAATTGATTGTGCTAAGAGGGAAATCATATTGCCTGATGGTGAAGTGCATGCATTAGTAAACTTTAAGGAATTAGTGTATGAAATGCATGACATGAAACTACAGGTATTAGATGAAATACCTATGATTTCTAAGCATGATTACTGTTATGCATTTAATGGCTTGGATTGTGATGAAGAAATGGATAGAATACCTGTAGTGATAGACTTTCCACAAGTCTTTCCTAAAGATCTGTGAGGTATTCCTCCACCATGGGAGATTGAGTTTGAGATCAAGTTGCAACTAGGAGCTAGTCCAATATCTATTCTTCCTTACAGAATGCCTATCATAGAGATTGATAAGCTCAAGAAATGACTTGATAAGCTTCTTGAAAAAGGGTTCATGAGGCCAAGTGTTTCACCATGGAGAGCTCCAGTGCTTTTTGTGAAGAAGAAGGATGAATCATTGAGACTATGTATTGAGTATAGGAAGCTTAATGTAGTGACTATCAAGAACAAGGATCCACTCCCTAGGATTGAGGATCTATTTGATCAACTCAAGGGAGCTAAGATCTTCTCCAAGATAGATTTGGAATCTGGATAGTTTTAGTTGAGAGTAAAGGAAGAGGATATTAGGACTAGATATGGGCATTATGAGTACATAGTCATGCCATTTGGTTTGACTAATGCCCCAGCTGCTTTCATGGACCTGATAATAGGATGTTTAGACCACATCTGGATAAATTTGTGGTTGTGTTCATTAATGACATCCTAGTGTATTCCAAGGATGAAAATGAATATGAACATCATTTGAAGATTGTCTTAAAGACTGTTGGAACATCAGCTTGATGTTAAGTTATCTGAGTGTCAATTCTGGATAAAGGAAGTGTCTTTCTTGAGACATATCATAGATGCACAAGCCAATGTTATGACGTTGCAAATTTGGCTAATTAACTGTTCATTTGGTCAGAATTTTGTAACCAATTTAAAAAATCCCTAACCTGGTCCATAGGTGGGCTATTGATGTAAAACCAAATTCCTTGGTTTGGTCTAAGTTTCTACTTAATAATGGAGCAAAGAAAATAGGGGGTGCATGGCAATATTCATACAGTTTTTTGAAAGAAGTTTGGGTATAGTGGCTAGAAACATGAACTTAACAAGATTTCCTAATGTATGGTAGCCAAGATTAAGACTTGTGCTAGTTTTTTTGTTCCTTGCTGCCATGATGTTCATAAAATGTGAATATGTGTGAAATGGTTGGACCA
The DNA here is from genome assembly GCA_005392925.1 of Aquilaria sinensis. NCBI lineage: Eukaryota > Viridiplantae > Streptophyta > Magnoliopsida > Malvales > Thymelaeaceae > Aquilaria > Aquilaria sinensis. The sequence continues at coordinate 27,039 of SMDT01003048.1, forward strand.
ATATAAATGTATTCACATAGTGCCCAAGAAGGCCACTTGGATATGCACATTAAGGGTATTGTTTTAATGGCCTACAGGGCATACCAACACTAAGATAATACCAAATGTAGCTAATCCCATTGCAGCCATTAAAGCCTACAACCAAGTCACAAGTCATTAGTTCATATTATGAACTCTTTAACCCTTCTTTCAAAAGCCAAGAAACCCGAGCCATACCTCCTTATACATAAACCTCTAAAAAAGTTCCTTAGCCTCTAATCTTCAACTTCTTTACCTAAAATGGGTAAAAAAGGGAATGAATACATAGGTACTAAGAAAGAGTTCAATTCAGCGCCTAGTGCCTACATAATGTTCAAGCATTGTTATACGCATAAGCCTTTAATTTCTCCTTTGAACTTGCAACCAAAGACAAAGAAGACACAAAAGAGACAAGGCATAATATAATACATGATACATATGTACATAATTTAAAGGTTAGCAAACGCAAACAATCAAAGAAGCATGCCAAACACACACACCACATACACGATTCCACTTAAACTTAGCAAGCATTTCTTTTATTCAATTTAGTAAGTGATCACTTTGAATTAAGTAAAATTAAGATAAAGCTCTAGGTAGATGAACAATTTTGGCCATACTTGATAAAAAACCCTAATGCTTTCCATATGCAAACTAGCTAGGTTTCCATAGTGTATAAGCATAGATAGCCCATGAACATAGCTCTTAGGTTTATTCGGCCATAGCCACCACCTATGGCAGCATTCTTCCCTTAGAAATCCAGGAGAAAAAGTTCCATATGAAACCTTACCTAGCTCAAAATTGGCAGCAAAGAAGCAAGAAATCTTTAACTCTTCACAAGCACCACCATAGGCTTACCTATAAGCCATAATCTCGATTTAGCTTCCTTTGCTTCTCTTTGAGTTTTTAACTTGTTTCTTTGCTTTGCAGGATGGCTTGCCTAGATCTTCCAAGGTTGGTAGCTACTATTAATGCTTTGGAAGCTACATTTAGGGGGGACTTAAGGTCCAACTAGTGGAGGTTGGCCTAAATGGCCTTGGTGGCCAAGCAATTTTGACCATTCTTTGGTCCAACTCCACATAATTCCTTCATGTCATTTTGGTTATCTTAGTTGAAAAATAGGTTTGCACAGAATAACTCTTCTGTCATTGAGATTGATCTTTCATAGTGATTTACAGCTCATAATAAATTAGGAAACTAAATCACTGATTTAAAGAAAGAATAATTCCTAGGTAGCACTTTCCTAAACTACACAGATTTACCTCTAAATAGGTAAGTTACAGCTAATGACTAATTTACAGCTAATATACAATTATAGCACATATTGTTTCCGATTTTCTAACACTCCCCCTCCAGCTGGTTTAAAGATATCTTCCATAGCCAGCTTGCCAACCAGAAAATCAAACTGTTTTGTGTGTAGTCCCTTGGTAAAGATATCAGCCACTTGTTCTCCTGCAGGTATGTGTTCCATATGAACCAGTCCATTATCTATCTTCTCCTTGATGAAATGCTTGTCAACCTCCACATGTTTTGTGCGGTCATGAAGGACTGGATTGTGTGCTATTGAGATTGCTGCCTTGTTGTCACAGTACAACTTCATAGGAGATGACTCTGTCACCTTTAACTCTTCCAACAGCCTCATGATCCACATGATCTCGCAAATTCCATGAGGTACAGCTCTAAATTCAGCCTCAGCGCTGCTCCTAGCCACCATGTTCTGTTTCTTGCTTCTCCATTTGACTAAGTTACCCCCTACAAATGAACAGTATCCAGAAGTGGATCTTCGGTCTACCAAGCTCCTAGCCCAATCTGTGTCTGTGTAGGCTTCAATCTGCAAGTGTCCTTGTGGCTTAAACAGTAGGCCTTTACCTGGTGTCCCTTTTAGATACCTTAAAATTCTGTAGACAGCTTCGAAGTGTGCTGGTCCTGGGGCATGCATAAACTGGCTGACCATACTGACAGAGAAGGATATGTCTGGGCGTGTATGGGATAGATAAATCAATCTCCCAACAAGTCTCTAATAACGCTCCCTGTCCTTCACATTCTCAGTTTCTGCAGGCTGTAATTTCACATTAGGTTTTATAGGAGTTTCAGTGGGCTTACACCCTAGCATACCTGTCTCATTCAGCAGGTCAAGGATATACTTCTTCTGATTTACAAAAATGCCTTCTCTCGACCTAGCAAACTCCATCCCAAGAAAATATTTCAATGTCCCAAGATCTTTAATCTCAAACTCCTCAGCCAGTTTCTTCTTCAGCTTTTCCAGCCCATCACAATCATCCCTAGTTAACACAATATCATCCACGTATACTATCAAGATAGCTACTTTACCGTCATTTGAATGCCTGTAAAACATTGTATGATCAGCTTGACTTTGAACATATCCATAATGCTTTATCACCCTGCCAAAGCGATCAAACCAAGCTCTAGGTGACTGTTTAAGTCCACACAAGGACTTCTTCAAATAGCATACTTTCCCATTTCCACACCTCTCTTCAAAACCTGGTGGGGAACTCATGCATACCTCCTCCTCAAGGTCTCCATTAAAGAAAGCATTTTTAACATCCAATCGGTGTAAGGGCCAATTGGAGTTAACGGCCAGGGACAACAAGACCCTAATCGAGTTTATTTTAGCTACTGGAGCAAAGGTCTCTTGGTAGTCAATCCCATAGGCTTGAGTAAAACCTTTTGCAACAAAGCGGGCTTTGTATCTCTCGACACTCCCATCTGCTTTACTCTTAACAGTAAACACCCATTTGCACCCCACAACCTTCTTTCCCTTCGGTAATTCTACAACCTCCCAAGTACCATTCTTCTTCAAGGCATTCATCTCTTCGAACACAGCCATCCTCCAATTTGGGTCGCCAAATGCTTCCTGAATATTTCTGGGCACAACAAGCTTTGAAATGTTTGTAGTGAATGCTCTATGATTGTCAGAAAGTTTTTGATAGGAGATATATTTGGCAATAGGATGTTTGGTACAGGTTCGGGTCCCCTTTCTAAGGGCAATGGGCAGGTAAAGATCAAGATTCTGTTCAAGAATAACAGGGGCTGGTTCCAAAACAGGTGTGGGTGTAGAGTTCTCTTTCCTGTAATCTGATTGTGGTAAATTTAAATCAGTAATAGGAAAGGAAGAAGAAGGATTACCTGGGACATTTGGATGACCATTGCTTGGGGCTTCCGGTTGACCATGCACTGGGATTATGGCCTGGTCTCTGCCATTTCTAAGGACGCCTTTCCTAGAATAAACCGCAGGCTCAAGATTGGATTTATTTTTTTCCATTCGTAGTATTTCTTTTTCTATCAGACCAATTTCATCAAATTCAGTTTTTTTAGGCCTAGTTTCCAAGGTTTCTTTTCCAGAAAAAGTATCAAGAAGTGTGCTAGGTAAGGGTGCTGCAGATTCCCAAAAATTTGGTTCAATTATCTTCTTCCCCTGAAGCAAATTTTTTGCAAAGTATGGTGTATTTTCCATGAAAGAAACATCCATAGTTATAAAAAATAGTTTTGTAAGGGGATTAAAGCATTTGTAGCCCTTTTTATTGGGTGCATATCCTACAAAAACACACTTTTCAGCTCTTGGGTCTAATTTAGACCTTAGCCTCTTTGGAGTGTGCACATATGCTCTACAGCCGAATATTTTCAAAGGTAAATCAGAATTGATTCTAGATTCAAGGAATACCTTTTTCAAGCAATCTACTGGGGTGATATATTGTAAAACTTTGGTAGGCATCCTGTTGATTAGGTACGAAGCTGTTAGTATAGCATCACCCCATAGATACTTTGGAACATTCATATAAAACATCATGGCTCTAGCTACTTCTAACAAGTGCTTATTCTTACGTTCAGCAATGCCATTTTGTTCACGTGTGTCGGGGCATGAGGATTGGTGTAAAATTCCTTTTTCATTTAAAAAGGTTTCCAAAACTCTATTAAAGTATTCTGTTCCATTGTCAGACCTTAAAATACTGATTTTTGTTTGAAATTGGGTTTCAATCATCCTATAAAATTCTTTAAAAATCTGTTCTACATCAGATTTTTCTTTCATCAAGTAAACCCAACAAAGACGTGTATGATCATCAATAAAGGTCACAAACCATTTTTTTCCAGAAATTGTGGTCACTTTTGAAGGACCCCAAACATCACTGTGAAATAGATAAAATGGTCTTGAAGCATGATAGGGTTTTGGAATATAAGATTTTCTTTGACCTTTTGCCATTAAACAACTCTCACATTGAAACAAGGAGGGATCCATCCCTTTAAATAGCACTGGAAATAAATGTTTTAAATAAGAAAAACTTGGATGGCCTAAACGACAATGCCAAACCATTATTTGATCACGAATGGATAAAGAACTAATACTACTCAGCCCTTGACCCATTTCATTACTAAGAGATTTATCCTCGAAATAATAGAGACCATTAACCATCCTAGCACTGCCAATCGTCTTCCCCGAGCTCCGGTCCTGAAAAATGCAATAGGATTCATAGAAAATAACAGAACAGTTAGTGTCTCTGGATATTTTGCTAACCGACAAGAGGTTGCAAGCAAGTTTAGGGACATAGAGAACAGATTTAAGATCTATTCCCTCAGAAAGTTTTATAAGGCCTTTTCCTGCAATTGGTGAGAAATTACCATCAGCTATCCTAACCTTCTTATTTTCGGGGCATGGTGAATAGGTCTCAAACAAATGTAAGGAATTAGTCATATGGTCGGATGCTCCTGAGTCTATTATCCATGGAGTAGGTTTAAGTTGACAGGATAGAGCATAGAACTTATTACCTGTGTGTGCCACAGAAACACTAGGAACATTGGGTACCGAATTAGATTTTAGCAGTGCCAGAAGATTCTCCACCTGCTCCTTGGTGAGGGGGCTGGTTTCTACCTCATTGCCAGTAGGGTTGGCTCGGTTTGATCTATCTCCAGCCTTCCCTTCAAAATTTTCAGGTTTCCCATGAGTTTTCCAGCAGGTCTCACGGGTATGACGAGGCTTATTGCAAAAATCACACCAAACTCGCTGCTTTTCATCAAATTTGCGTTGAAAACCAAGAGCCTTGCTTCCAGTTATGGAGAACAAGGCAGAACCTTCAGCAACTCCAGTTCCCTTCTTACCAAGCATCACGTTCCTCCGACTCTCCTCTCTTCTGACCTCTGAAAAAACTTCACCAATTGAAGGTAGGGGCTGCCTTCCAATAATTCTCCCCCTTACTTCATCAAATTCGACAGCAAGTCCAGCCAGGAACTTGAAGATGCGACCGTCTTCCACAGTCTTCTTGTGATGTTGAGCATCCTCGGGAGACTTCCACTCATAGGTGTTGAAGAGGTCAAGGTCTTGCCACATCCGCTTCAAGGAATTAAAATATTTTGTGACGTTGTCTTCCCCTTGTTGCATCTCTCCGAGTTTGAGGGTCAACTCAAAAATTTGTGATTGATTTCCAAGATCAGAATACATCTAATTTACATTCTCCCAAAGCTCTTGTGCCATTGGATAGCACATATAATTAGAGCTAATATCTTCTTCCATTGAATTCACAAGCCATGTCATCACCATGGAGTTCTCAGCATCCCATGTAGCATAGGCCGGATCATCCACTGCAGGAGCCTTCTTTTCACTAGTCAAATAGCCTATTTTCCCACGTCCTCTAATATACATCCTAACCGACTGAAACCATCTCAGAAAATTGTCACCATTCAGATGAATGGTGGTGATTTGGACAGAATGAGGTTCTGAGGAGGTAGCATTGATTTTTGGAACACCAGCGCTGCTAGGATTGTTCAGGGAAGATTGAGGGACAGTTTGGGAATCAGATGAGGCGTTAGACATGGTTTTAGGGTGCTAGGATCGAAAGGAAGGAAGAAGAAGAGAATTCCAGAAAAGGGATTCTTTCCGGCTCTGATACCAAGTTGAAAAATAGGTTTGCACAGAATAATTCTTCTGTCATTGAGATTGATCTTTTATAGTGATTTACAGATCATAATAAATCAGGAAACTAAATCACTGATTTAAAGAAAGAATAATTCCTAGGTAGCACTTTCCTAAACTACACATATTTACCTCTAAATAGGTAAGTTACAGCTAATGACTAATTTACAGCTAATATACAATTATAGCACATATTGTTTCTGATTTTCTAACAATCTTATTGACCTACATACCTCTCTTGGTGGTGCAAATCAAGCACCCACTTTGCCAATAAATTTTTTCATTTAGGCCCCTAAAGTTGCATGGGCACTTAGAGGCATTTTAGGTACACCAAAAAGCCTCCTAGTGCATCCTAGAGTGCTCCTCATTTTTCTTATGTGTCCTTCACTTGTTTTTGCATTGTATTGCAATCCTCCTTCTTGTTTCATCATTAAGTGTCAATCCCAAATTGTTTCTCTTAAGGAACTTGGTTTTAATGCCTTTAGATTCACATAGGTACACACAAAAGTGTGTTAAAGAGCCCTCTATGCCTCTTCTTAGTGCTCCCTTAGTTCTATTAGGTTCTTTGCCATTTTTCCTTCAAATTATGAGTCTTCACTTCAAAGCCAACTTTGGCAATTAATTTTTTTAGCAAATTTTAGGTCAAAAGTGCAACACTTCCTTTCCATATTCCACTTATGTGCACTTAAAGTAGCCCTAGGGCACCCCATGGGGCATATGTCTTCATATGCTTGTTGTTTTCATTTTTATGACATGTATTACTTATCTATACATCTTATGTACATTTTATGTATATTTTTATCACACCCCATGGTCTATGCAAGTCACAGGCATGACATTCTTTCTCCCTATTCTTTCTCCCTTAAAGAATTTGGTTATCCAAATTCTTAAGCAACTTAGGGAGTAACTCTGGATGTCTTTTAAGCATTTTAGTCTTAGTTGCCATGTAGCTTCTTGCTTAGAATGGTGAGTCCATTGAACCTTCACCATGCTTATCCATTTGCTTCTTAATTTCCTTACATCCTTAGCTTGAAATTTTATAAGTTCCTCTTCATAAGTAAGATAAGGGATTACTAGGATGCCATAAGTTGCCAATGCTTATTGTGGGTCAGATAAGTACCTCTTTAGCATGCTGACATGAAAAGTATCATGTATATGACCCAATTCTGAATGTAAGTCCAACTTATAAGCTACATTGCCAATTCTAGCTAATATTTGGAAAGGTCCAATGTATCTGGGAGCTAATTTCCTTTTTTTACCAAACCTCATGAATCCTTTAATTGGGGATAATTTAATCATTGCATAATCCCCTACTTGGAAATCTTGGTCCCTTCTCCTCTTTTGGTTTGCATAAGCTTCTTCTTAATTGTTGGTAGCTTTGATGCTTTCTTGAATTATTTTTGATCTTTTCAGTAGTTTCATTGATCAGTTATGGCTTTATTTCAATCTTGTCTTTAGGGTCTTGCCAACAATGATGAGTGTTACCCATTCCGGGGTAATCCAGTTATGGTGTCAAAATTGTGCATTTAAAACTCCCAGGATTGGTATGTTCTGTAGGCCATCAGAACAATACCCTTAGTGTATATACCCAAATGGCCTTCTTAGGCACTATGTAAATGCATGCATATTGGTCCAACCATTACACACATTCACATTTTATGCACACCATGGTAGCCAGGAAGGAAAACACTAGCACAAGTCTTAATCTTGGCTACCAAGTGTAAGTGATCAGCAATTGCACCTGAAAATTCTTCCAAAAAATTGTATTAATCTAGCCATGTAACCTCCTATTTTCTTTGTCGCATTATCAAGTAGAGTATTTAAGCAAACCAAGGAATTTGGTTTTACATCAATGCCTACTTATGGATTCTTGAAGTTGGTTACAAAATTTTAACCAAATGAACAGTAACTTAGCCAACTTTGCAATGTCATGTCTTTGGCTACAAGGCTCCAAATTTAGAAATTCAAAATTCCAGTTCAACCTCTAGATGTGCTCTATGTGTGGCCAAAAGGTCATACTAAGATTCATTCTACATAGGGAGATATAGAACTTTGAGTGCAGGGTCAAAATTTTGGTTATTTTATGACAATTTTGCCCATACAAAATTTTATAAGTGTGAAAACACTCTATTCACAAGGGGTAAGCCCTCCAAGGCTATCCCATACATGTCCAATACACATAGGAATTTCATGCTCTTGCACCTAGTAACTGTATGTGACCAAAACAGAATTTACAAGTAAGCAACCTATCATTTACACTTAGACAGCTTTGCACCACATCACATATATAGCCAAAACATTACTCAAATGTTTACATACTTGTCTCATTTTACCTACACTACATGTACATGTATACATGCATTACATAATGGTCTTAACCTAGCTAAATATGCACCTTAAGTTACAGGAGTGCCTGAGACACAATGAACTCCAAAAACAGGATGTTGGACAGTTGCTGCATAACACAATAAGCACAATTACGAAAAATACTAAAATGTGCTCCTAAAACCACCAAACGTTCTAGGTCATAATGAGATACATGGAAGTTAAAATAACTGAAATTTTAGATCAAAACTCAAACGACAAAGCACAGTTTGAATGTGATCTTTTTGCTAGATCTGAAATGGTAGAATTGAGGGGAGTAAGTTTCATTGTGAAACTTAGTAAGGGAAACACTAGGTTTCTCAAGGAAATGCGATCTTCATTAAAACCTGCATCCAAATACACTAAAACACAAAATCACAATGCATATATACAAGATATAGCAACTAAATGCAGTAGTCATTCATAACCAACAAACACATGAAATGCAACAATAACATAAACCATAGGTTAGTCCATAAAATATACTTATGGGCAAAGAAAATGACATAAAGCATGATTAGGGCTAGTAAGGATGCTTAGTTTTCTAAAGCTAATTTAAGAAGCCAAACTCAATTTTTCTTCTCTCATGTTCGACCTAACCAGTGACAACCCTCCTCTACACTTCTTCCATAGCTCCTTTATAGCTACCATACCTCAAAGATTAAAATTGAAGGTAAAAGGAAACAATTGGAAGTGAACTAGAGCTATTGCTTGAATACTTCAAAGATCAAGTTTCAAATTCGGCCTAATCATCTTGGTAAGGGTTTTCTTGCTCTCATGAATTGTTTACTATATTTTCAAGCATTCATGGAGCTAGGGCTAGGCTTGGAAGAGACCCATGAGCTTAATGAACCAAGCTTAGTAAGGGGAGTGCACTTATTGAAGGTTTTGTGACCTAGTGTGAAGTGCACAATGATGACAATGAAGTGAGAGTTTCTAGAGCCCAAAGTTAGTACTAACTAGTGTTAAAATCCTCTTAAGACCGAGCATTAGCTTGAGGAGGGTTGCCATAGTAATTTGCTTAAGTTTATTGTATGTTTTATGGACTAACCTATAGTTTATGTTGCTGCGACATTTCATGTGTTTGTTGGTTGTGAATGGCTACTGCATTTTGTTGCTATATCTTGTATATATGGATTGTGGTTTTGTGTTTTAATGTCTTTGGATGTAGGTTTTAATGAGGATCACATTTCCTTAAGAAATCAAGTGTTTCCCTTACTAATTTCACAATGAAACTTACTCCCATCAATTCTTCCATTTCAGGTCCAGCAGAAAGATCATATTCAAACTAAGCTTTGTCATTTGAGTTTTGATTTAAAATTTTAGGTATTTTAACTTTATGTATCTATTATGATCTAAAAATTTTGGTGATTTTAAGAGTAGATTTGGTATTTTTAGTGATGGTGCTTATTGTGTTATGTAGCTGTTGTCCAGCATCCTGTTCTGGAGTCCATTATGTCTCAAGCACTCCTATAACTTAGAGTGCATATTGAGCTGGGTTAAGATGATCATGTAGTGCATGTATGTATGTAAATGTAGTGTATGTAAAATGCACCAAGTATGTGAACATTTGAGTAATATTTTGGCTATGTATGTAATGTGGTGCAAAGCTGCCTAAGTGTGAATGATAGGCTGCTTGTTTGTAAATTCTATTTTGGCCACATAAAGTTGCTAGATACAAGAGCATGAAATTCCTATATGTATTGGACATGTATGAGATATCCTTGTAGGGCTTACCCTTTATGAATGAAGTGTTTGCACACTTATGAAATTTTGTATAGGCAAATTTATCATAAACTGATGAGAATTTTAACTCTGCACTCAAAGTTCTATATCTCCTTATGTAAAATGAATCGTGGTATGAAGTTTTGACCACACCTAGAGAACATCTAGAGGTTGAATTGGGATTTGGAATTTCTGAATTTGGAGCTTTATAGCCAAAGATATGACATTGAAAAATTGGCTAAATTACTGTTCATTTGGTTAGAATTTTATAACCAACTTAAAAAATTCATAACTTGGTTTATAGGTGGGCTATTGATGTAAAACCAAATTACTTGGTTTGCTTAAAGACTTTTTTTAATAATGAGGCAGAGAAAATAGAGGGTTACTTGGCTAGATTAATACAATTTTTTTAAAGAAGTTTCAGGTGTAGTGGTTGGTCACTTACACTTAAGAAGATTGCCAAATCTGTGGTAGCCAAGATTAAGACTTGTGCTAGTGTTTTCCTTCTTTGCTGCCATGGTGTGCATAAAATGTGAATATGTGTATAATGGTTGGACCAATATGCATGCATTTACATAGTGCCTAAGGGGGCCACTTGGGTATGCACACTAAGAGTATTGTTCTAATGGCCCACAGAACATACCAATCCTGGAAGTTTTAAATGTATAATTTTGGCACCATAATTGGACTACTTCGGAGTGGGTAACACCTAAACTTATTGGTCTACATTTTTTCCATCTTTTTGACTATTTATGAAGATATAACCGCCTCCCTCATGGTGGGATAACTCCATAATTCCACCTTTTGATTTAAGTCAAAAGCTTGAACACCTTAAGGTTTACACTAAGACATTTAGGTCTTTTATGCCTTTAGTGTTTCCTTTGTCCAAATTTGTCTTCTATGAACAATTTGGTCCTCCAATAGTACTTGCATACCATTCATATCCTTCCTATAACTCTTTAGGGCTCTTTCTTGAGAGTTTTGTAATTAAGAACCCAAATTTTCAAAATCTTACAGAAAGGTCCATAGGCTACTTGAGAAATGAGCAATCCTTAAGGCTTTTCTCGGGGGCCAAGTTACCAACTTAGAACACTTTTAAGGAGATGTTTATTATACCTTTTACCCTTCATACTTCAATCATTATGAAGAGAATTACACAATATAATGGTTTTTGAACCATTATGCCACACTTGTAATTCTCCTATTTTTGTGAGGTGATAACCTCGAGCAATGCATCTTCTTCCATACAATGCTTCATAAGGTGCCATCTTTATCACTGAGTGATAGTTGTTATTATAGGAGAATTCTATTAAGGGTAAAAGCCGATCCCATTCTTCTTTATAGTCTAGAATACAACATCTTAACATATCTTCAAGAGTTTGTATAGTTTTCTCTGTTTACCCATCTACCTGGGGATGATAAGCTGAGCTTAGTTTCAGTTGAGTACCCAATGCCTGATGTAATGATTTCTAGAATTTTGATACAAATCTTGGGTCTCTATCTGAAACTATATCATCTAAAATTCTATGTAATCTCACTATTTCTTTAACATACAACTATGCTAGCCTATCCAAAGGATCAGTGAGATTAATGGGTAAGAAGTGGGCTGACTTTGTAAGTCTATCCATAATTACCCAAATGGTATCATGTTTTTTTTCTTGTCATAGGCATATTTACCTAGAAATCCATAGATATAGATCCTCATATTCTTTCTAGTATGGGCAAGCTTTGTAACTTGCCCTCTAGTTTTTGATGTTTTACCTTTACTTGTTGGCACACAACACACTTGGACACAAATGTGCCAATTTCTTGTTTCATATTTGGCCACCAAAAGTGTTTTCTCAAATTCTGATACATCTTCATAGTTCCTAGATGTGTACTCATTTTACTATAATGGGCCTCGCTCAAGATTTTTTTTTTTAAATCTTACCCTTTGGGTACATAGATCTTATCTTGGAAATACATTAACCCTTGCCTATAAGAGAACCTTGGAAATAATTTTTTGTGCCTCTGGTCAGATATTCTAGTAGGATCTTTGTATTGCTGTTGCGCCTTTAGTATTACCACTCTGAGTATTTAAATACAGTGATCAATTTTAGTGAGCTCAAGTCCCCGGCAGTCCATGTCCTATAGGCCAAGCAAAACATGTTCACTATGTTTACCCAAGTGGCCCTCTTGGTCATTATACAAAGATGTGTATATTGGTCCAACCATCACATACATATTCTCATACAATTTCATCTAGAAGTAATGATGACAATGAAATTCTTTATTCTTGGCCAATATGAAAGTTGAGTAAAATCCCAAGGGCATGTACAATCATATGAACACATGATGCTATTGGTGCTCATTTTTTTTCCAAACTTTCACACCGTGTCCAATTCGAATTCTACCTGTGTTCTCCCATGCCATAAAGGTTTTAAACCCTTTAATACCCTTAAACCTTCATATGGAAACAGGTTTGAGACATTAAATCCATCTAAGTTTACAATTATGGATTTTACACTCAACTGGGTAAAAATGGCCATATGAACATTGCTCAGCAAAATCAGCCAATTTTGAAAGCCCATAAATATGGCTACAGGGAACCAAATCTAGTGACTCAAAAGCCAAGTTATTCCTCTTGAAGTTTTCTAAGTGTGGTCAAAATTTCATAGCGAAATTCTTTATGTACAGAAAGTTATGGCAGCTGGAGTATAGGGTACCAAATTTTAGCCACTATTGACCATTATGCCCGTACAAAATTTCATAATATTCATACACTTCATTTCCAGGTGCAAAACCCACTTGGTAGTGTCCATATATGTCTTACACACATGGAAAAACCATTCCCATGAATTTAGAGCCCTTCTAACCATCATTCATAAAAATACCATCAAAACAGCCTATAAACACCATATGGACAGTATTGTATACACACTTCAAAGCACACTCCATTGATCCATATATCATTCTCACACTACACATACAGAATACCCAGATCATTTACATGAATTTATTCACCATGTACATGAGAATAACTTAGTTAATATGTACATTAAGCTTCTTGGAGAACTTCAAAAGCACTAAGTACTCTAGAAACTTAAAGGGACCAGTTGCTGCGTAAGGTAGAAAGTACCATTACTAAAAATGGCTAATGTGCTCCAAAAATCATGAAAATTTCCATTTTACAACTAAACATATGAAAGTTAATATAACTGAAATTTCACGGAGAAATTCAAATGACAGCTATTATTTTTAATGCTTTCTTTCAGGTGCTCCTGAAATAGACAAAAAGGGGGAAGTCTCTTTGAAGAAACTTAGTAAGGGCTTATCATTAGAAACTTGAATTCCCAGTAAGATACCTAAAATAAAAAGACATAAAAACACAAAAAAAAAGAACATATACAAAAATATAGCCATCCAAATGCACAAACAAACAAAACACAATCAAATGCAATGCTGGCAGCAATACATCATTAGGGTTAGTCCATAAACAATCAAATAAACAATATGTAATTACTATGGTAGCCCTCCTAAAGCTAATACTTGGTCTTAGGAGGTTAATTTGTCTTAGTTAGTACTAACTTGGGCTCTAGAAACCCCTGTAAACACTGCCATCTTAGTGCATGAAAAACAGTAAGGCTGGAACCTTGTTCATGCACTCCTCCTTAACCCACACTTGGTTCCTTGAGCTTTTTGCTCTCTTCCAAGCATGGTCATAGCTTCATGGATGCTTGATCATCATCCTAAGACATTAAAAAACCATGAAACATGAAGATAAAACCCTTACCTAGGCTATGAAGGCTGAAATCTTCAAGAGATACACAATAAACCCGAAAATTAGGGTTTTTCTCTTTCTTGTTGCATCCGATTGCCTTCCTTTATGATTTCTTGGGAGATTGAGCTATGGTTTCTATGGAAGCTTATGGAGGAGCTAAGGAATAGGTTGTACCTGGTGGGGGACAAAAATGGGCAAGAAATGGCAAGAAATCAAGATATTTTACTTGACTTGATTAGTTTAACCTTAACCCCTTACTTAGGTCACTATAAGTATGTCTTAAGCAAAGAATTTTTGGTTAATCTTTAGCCCACGTTTTTGACCGTAGAACCTGAAAATAAAAGCCTAGGACAATGCTAAAAATGGTGACCTTCGACTTTTGTCAAAAATCATCCCATCCTTAAGTTATTTTTGTGAACAATTGTGCACCTAGTTGTCCAAGGTTCTTGAATAATAGCTTTTATTTCCTTTATGAAATTTAGCCTCCAAAAATTGCTTTCATACCATTCAAATCCTTCCAAAATCTATCTTTTATAGTTGTACAATTGAGTACCCAAGTCTTGAAATCTTGCAATAAGACCTATAGATTACTTGTAGAACAAGCAATCCTTTAGGGCTCCCTTTAGTACCAAGTAACCATTGTAATCTTTTAGGGAGGTGTAGATTATTCACTTTACCCCTCACATTTCATTCACTATGGTGAAAATTACGCTATATAATGGTTTATAACCATTATGCCTTTATAATGTAATTTTCCCATTTGTTGAGGTGGTAACATTCAGTGTTTCTTCTTTCCATGCTGATTGTATGGTTACCAGTTTAAATTGATCTTTTTCCCATCCTAGCCACTTGTTAACCAATTAAGTTAGGCTATTAAGCTCATTCTATTCTTCTTCTCCTTCATGTCTTAAGACACCCGCATATTTCCTGCTCAAAGCATCAACTCCTTTATTAGCTTTGCCCTCTGTGTACTCAATAGTACAGTCAAAATATTTCAAGTACTCCAACCATCTCATCTATATCATATTTAACTAATTTTGAGTAAAGGGATACTTGAGATGTTTAAGGTCAGTGAAGATTTGGAAATTATTTCCTAGTAGGTAATGTCTCCACTGTTTCAAGGCAAAGATCACAGCTACAAGTTCCAGGTCATGCATTGGTTAGTTTTTTTCATGTTGTCTCAGTTACCTTGATCTGTAGGCTATGGCTTGCTTTTCTTGGATTAGTAGACATCCTAATCCCACAATAGATGCATTAGTGTAAACCTCAAAAGGTTTATTGGGATTAGGCAATACTAACATAGGGTTTGAAGTAAGCTTGTCTTTAAGTCTTTGGAAGGTTTTTTCACATTCTTCTAACCGTTCAAATTTCTGCCCCTTCCTTGTTAACTTGGTCAAAGGGGTTGCCATTACAGAAAATTTGGGTACAAATCTTCTATAATAGCCAGCCAAGCCTAGGAAACTTCTTATTTCTCTAACATTTTGGGGTCACTTCCATTGCATGATAGCTTCATTTTTTGTTGGATCTATAGCCATTCATTGCCGATTTATTAGTTGGCCTAAAAATTCAATTTGATTTGTCAAAAAATGGCATTTATTTGGTTTGCCATATAATTGGTGTTTCCTTAATACATCTGCCACTATTCTTAAGTGCTTTCATGTTCCTCCTCATCCTTTGAATATACTAGGGTATCATCTATAAAGATCACCACAAAGTGGTCTAGATAGGGTCTGAATATCCTTTATATCAAGTCCATGAAGAAAGCTCGGGCATTAGTAAGCCCAAAAGGCTTTACTGTATATTCAAAGTGACCATATCTTGTCCTAAAAGTAGTCTTAGGAATGTTTGCTTCCTTGACTCTTAATTAGAAGTATCTTGATCTAAAATCAATCCTGGAGAAAACTGTAGCTCCTTTAAGTTGGTCAAATAAGTCCTCAATTCTAGGGAGAGGATACTTATTCTTTACAGTCATGGCATTGAGCTTTCTATAGTCAATGCATAACCTAAGTGTTCCATCTTTCTTTTTCACAAATAGCACCGGTGCTCCCCAAGGAGACATATTTGGCCTAATGAATCATTTTTCAAGGAGTTCATCCAACTGCTTCTTTAATTCATTTATCTCAGGAATTGCCATCCTGTAGGGTGTAACAGATACAAGAGTTGCTCCTGGAGTTATTTTGATTTCAAGTTCTATTTTTCTTAAAGGAGGTAACCCTGGCAACTCAGAATGAAATATTTCTAGAAACTCTTTCGCAACAAAAGTTTTGTCTAACTCAGTCTTAGTCTCTTTATCATTTAGGCCCATATATTCTTCTTCAGAGAGTATTGGCATACAATCCATTACTGTTACTTGTCCAACATTTTATTGAGTCTTTAAAGAATATTCTATTGATCATAGTAATATCAATTTTCTACCTTGATAGTATATGATAACATTATTTTCTGCTAACTAGTTCATGCCCAATATCATATCATAACCATTTGTTTTTAGAAGGATCATATTAGCCTTTAGTTCTAGCTCTTTTGGCTTAATCACACAGTCTTTAACTATGTGATGTGAAAACATCATTTCATTTCCAACTGTCTTGTTCATATACATTTGAGGTAATGTTGTAACCTCTAAGTTTAATTCTCTTACTAAGTTAGCTGAAATAATGAATATGCAAGCACCAATATTATAAAGCATATAAATGAGTTTATCATGAAGGTAAAGGTTACCTTTCAGGTCTTCCTTCCTCAGCTTGCTGTGGCTTATAGCTTATTCTCCAAGCCTGTGCTCCCTTTTTTCTCTTTGATCCTTCTATTTGATACTCTTTCCCAGCTGCTGGTTGGATTCTAGTTGGCATATGCTGGCTTGGTCCTTTCTACATTAACTTGGGTGGTTGGGGTTTTACCGCTCATCTTCCTTTGCCATGTTTATTTCTTGGCCATGGATCGCCAAACTTGCGTAACACTCTTTTTTCATTTTTTTTGACCGGGCAATCTCTGACCTAGTGTTCTTGGGAACCACACTTTAAACATCACTTTGTGAGTCTATAACATGGTTTAAAACCATGATATTTTCCACAGGTTTGGCATTGAGGTCCAAATCTCTAGGGTTTTTTTTGCCTCTTCTGTTCTTTTCCAGATTCAACTTTCATTAGCCTTTCGTTGGCTCTTTTCTTGCCACTTTGATGTCCCATAGGAGTTCCCTTAATGTTTCTTACTGCAGGATAGTGGAATTCTTACTCTAGTGTTAGAGCTCTTTGGACAGCCTTATAATAGTTCTTCATACCAATGGCCCTGAGTATTTGCCTCAACCTAGGCCTCAGCCCCTTCATGAACCTCTTAGTGCTCAATTTTTCATATCCCTCATACTGGGGGGCATACTTGAGGAGACTACTAAACTTATGCTCATCTTTTTTGATAGGCACATTTCCTTGTTCCAACAAATCAAACTCCACTTGCTTTTAGTCTTTGAGAGCTTCACTGACATATTATTGTTGAAATACTTGAAGAAACTCTGCCCACCTCATAGGTTCGTTGTTCCTTGTGGGATTTTTTTCATTCTTATTCATATATGCCTTTTGCACTATCCTCCATCGGGTTCTGCATTGCCTTCTAGCTTGAATGTAGCTAGTAGTAGTTTCTGAGTGGTTGTAACCTCCATTCTTTGAAACACCTTCTCTATCTGGTCAATCTAGAACTCAGCTTTATCTAGATCACCACTACCTTTGAACACTGGGGGTTTAAGTGCCAGAAAGCCTACTAATTGGCATTCTCTTAAACCTTCCCTTCTGGGTCTTCTCTCCCTCTTCCAGGGGTCTTAGACTTTTTTTTAGAAACTAGCTCTTTAGAGCTTTCAAAGACTGGCTACATTCTTCCAGCATTAGTGCTTATCTATTTCCCTTCTCTATTCTCATTACTTTTCCTAATTTTTTACCTCAGTTTCCTACCTCTTGGATTTCTTCTTTCATCATCCTGTTCCTATTCTTCCTCTAGTTAAAATTTGATAGATTGCTTTTCTTTTATGGGTTCCTTTTTTGCCTTCCTCCCTACCCTTTCTTCTTCTTCCTGTTCTTCTTCACCAGTAATACCTCTAGGTGCCTGGGCATGACCCCTAGTAAGAGCTTGCACACCTACTACAAGTAGTGCAATGGCAGCTTGCATCATTCCCACCATATGTTCCATTCTTTGTTGTCCATGCACACTGGATCTAGACTTTATGGCCTTATTAGCTGGTCCTATTCTGCTCTCAACCACCTCTTCATTCTCAGGCTGTTGATCATTCATTTGATCAGCCTTATTGTTTAGTTGATTCCCTTTTTCTCTTTCTCTACCTTTAGTCATCATTCCTGCAAAACATGAGAATGGTTGATACTTATCATATTGGGAATTAGCCTAGCAGACTATTAAGGTCTTATACAACCTTAGCTCTGATACTAACTTTATCTAGCCTCAATTCCTACTTATTACCCCTAAGAGGTTAATCAATTTTATGTTCAAAGGATGAATTAGAGCATGACGACCAAGATTCTTAACCCCATTGTTATTAAGTGAGACTTAGGTGAAAGATAACAAATAAGCCATTACTTAGAATTCTAACTTAGTAGGTTAACTTGTAGGTTTAACATGTTAGGTTGTGAGTTTAATGTGTTAACTTTATGAGTTCACCTAAGTAGGCTTAACTTGGTACCTATGATGTACTTATGGGGTTTATATAAGTGAACCCAGAATGCATTAAGTTGAGTTATCCTTATTTCCATGGAATGTATAGGTGTCCATGTGTTTGTGTGTATATGTGTTGCCATGCTTAGGAGGTTCATCATGCATCCATACTTACATACATACATTCATGCATACATACATACATACATACATACATTCATGCATACATACTTACATACATACATACACACTAGGTTAATTAGTTACAAATCATGCATGCATTTTTCTAGCGCATTTTACTTATTGCCCCTAAATGCTTACCTAAGCCCAGTATGTACAACTAAGGCACATGCCATGCTCTACTATGAGTTCCTATTCCATACATATGTACATGTATTTACACATTAAAATTTGCATCCTAGGAACTACATGGTGAAAAGTTACATACAACAAAATTTGGACTACTTTGGTAACATGCATGATGCACACGACATAAGTTCAAACAGTTTTTATGCCCACTGTCACTTTAACTTCCATTTTTATTTGGCATCTAGGAAGCATGTCCCTTATGAACCTTCAGGACTTTACCAACACTAAGATAGTACCAAATGCAGCTAAACCCTCTACTGCCATCAAAGCCTACAACCAATTCACAAGTCATTAGTTCATATCATGAACTCTTTAACCTTTCTTCAAAAGCCAAGAAACCCGAGCCATACCTCCTTATACATAAACCTCTAAAAAGGTTCATTAGCCTTTAATCTTTCATTTTTTTACCTAAAATGGGTAGAAAAGGGCATGAGTATATAGTTACTCAGTAAGAGTTTAATTTAAAGGGTAGCACATGCAAACAATCAAAGAAGCATGCAAAATATACACACCACTTACATGGTTCCACTTAAACTTAGCAAGTATTTCTTTCATTCAATTTAGCAAGTGATCACTTTGAATTAAGTCAAATTAATGTAGAGCTCTAGGTAGATGAACAAGTTTGGACATACTTGATAAAAAACCCTAATGCTTGCCATATGCAAACTAGCTAGCTTACCATAGTGTATAAGCACACATAGCCTATTAACATAGCTCTTAGGTTCATTTGGCCATAGCCAACACCTAGGGCAGCATTCTTCCCTTAAAAATCATTGAGAAAAAGCTTCATATGAACCCTTACCTAGCTCAGAATTGGTAGCAAAAAAGCAAGAAATCTTTAACTCTTCACATGCACCACCCTAAGCCTACCCGTAAACCACCATATTAGTTTAGCTTCCTTTTCTTCTCTTTGAGTTTTTAACTTGTTTCTTTGTTTCGCTAGATGGGTTGCCCAGATTTTCCAAGGTTGGTAGCTTCTGTTAATGCTTAGGAAGCAGCCTTTAGGGAGGACTTAAAGTCCAAGTGGTGGAGGTTGGATAAAATGGCCTTGGTGGCCAAGCAATTTTGACCATTCTTTGGTCCAACTCCACATATGTCCTTCCATTTTGGTTATCTTATTAACCTTTTTACCTCTCTTAGTTGTGCTATCAAGCACCCACTTCACCTATAAATTTGGTCATTTAGGCCACTAAAGTTGCATGGGCACTCATAGACATTTTAGGTGCACCAAAGAGCCTCCTAGTGCACCCTAGAGTGCTCCTCCCTTTTCTAATGTGTCCTTCACTTGTTTTTGCCTTGTATTGCAATCTTACATCTTGTTTTATCATTAAGTATCAATTCTACATTTTTTTCTTGGGGTTCTTTATATATCACCATTGCTGATGTGTGGATCCATTTCCTTATGGGGGCTTGTTATGCCTTCAGGATGACCTTTCAAACCTCAGCTTGGTCAATGAAAATAACTACATCTCATTTATCGGCTTTGAAAGTGACAATTAATGTTTCATGCCTATGACTTGCATAGGCCATGATGTGTGATAAAAATGTATATAAAATGTACATAGGATGTATAGATAAGTAATACAAGTCATAAAAAGGAAAACAGGAAGCATATGATGACATATGCCCCATGGGGTGCCCTAGGGGTACTCTAAGTGCACATAAGTGGAATATGGAAAAGAAAGTGTTGGACTTGTGACCTAAACTTTTCTAAAAAAATTAAGTGCCAAAGTAGGCTTTGAAGTGGAGACTCATAAATTGAAGGAAAAGTGGTAAAGAAGCTTAGAAAACTAATGAAGTACTAAGAAGGGGCATAGAGGGCTCTTGAACACACCTTTGTGTGCACCTATGTGAATCTAGAGACTTTCAAACCAAGTGCCTTAACGGAAAAAGTAGTAATGGAGCCAAAGAAATGGTTGTAGAAACTTAGAATTTGGAACTTGTAAAAGGCCAAAATACCAAAATCAGGAAAAATATGCCCAAAGAAGAAAAGGCCAAACTTTTGGAATTCTTGATTTCAAACAAAGATCTTTTCACTTATTCGTCAAGGGGTATAACTAGGATAAGCCTAGTTATAATTAAGCATAATTTAAATGTTGATCCTTAAGCACGACTAATAATGCAAAAGAAATGAAACATCAACCCAAATAAGTAAGCTTTTGTCAAACAAGAAATGCGATGACTCCTTGAAGTAGGATTAATAAGGGAAGTAGAATATTCAGATTGCTTATGTAACATGGTCATCGCCATGAAAGAAGGGAGTGTTAAACTTTGGATGTGGATTGACTTCACTAGGTTTGTTGATGCATGCTTGAAGGACTTATACCAACTACCTTCAATAGGCCATTTGGTGGATTCTACTTTGGGGAATAAAGTGTTGAGCTTTTTGGATAAATCCAGTGGATACCATCAAATTCAGATGTACTAGGTCCGATGAATAAAAAACCTCATTCATAATCGATCAAGGCACCTTATGTTATGTATGAATGCCTTTTGGCCTGAAGAATGCTGGAGCAACATATTAGTGCCTAATGGATTAGGTGTTCATCGAGTAGATCAAAAGAAACATGGAAGTGTATGTTGATGAAATGATCATCATAAGCTAGAGCACTTCAAGCCACATCAAAGATTTGCGGGAAATGTTCTAGCCGCTAAGAAAGTTTGGTGTAGCTTAAATCCCAAGAAGTGTGTCTTCGGCATAAAGGCAGGAAAATTTCTAGGATACATGGTCTTAAAGTAAGGCATAGAGACAAATCCAAATAAAATTAGGACTTTGCTTGAATTTAAGACCCGGAAGACGATTAGAGACATTCATAGACTTATAGGAAAGATAACAGCTCTAAGCCGATTCATTTCATGATTTGGTGACTGATGAACAATGATAGGTGGCTTGGGAAGGGTTGAAGGCATACCTCGTTGAATTGCTAACACTTTGACTACCTTGCCATTGGTGAGAAAGTCATAAGTTTAGTCCTAATACATGAGGAAGAGCTCGAAAAGTAATGGCCTATCTATTACATAAGCAAGTCATTGCATGGGGCCAAAGTAAAGTACTCAGTGTTGTAGAAAGCTAGATATGCCATAGTACTTACAGGACGCTGACTTCAGCCATATTTTCAAGCTCATTCAATCATAGTCTAGAGAAGTCAGGAAGGCTTTCTAATTGGTGTATAAAGCTTGATGAATATGACATAAGCTATGAGCTGAGGAAAGCGATAAAAGCATAGGCTTTGGTAGACTTTATTGCTGGGCTATTGCCCGGTGCCTAAAAAGAAGTCGCCACTGATGTAGATAAAGTGCCAAAGTGGTCTTTGTTTGTTGATGGAACATCAGGGATGTAGCCCAGAGGAGCGGGCATAGTGCTGAAAGGACCAAAAGAGATGGAAATGTCAAAGGCCATCAAATTCAGCTTCCAAGTTATGAATAATGTGGTTGGGTATGAGGCCCTCATTGTTGGACTCCAACTTGCTAGAAACATTGGCATCAAATCTCTTCGGGCTTATAGTGGCTTTCAATTGCTAATTTGGTAGTTGAAGGGGGAGTGGGAGGTCAAAAAGCTGAGACTCAAAAAATATTTCAACCTCATAAAGAGAATTATAGAGAAAATTGACAAAGTATGCATCGAAATGGTGCCACGGTGAGAAAATGCTAAAGCTTATTCTCTAGCCAAGTCAACCAAGAATGTTGAAGAGAAAAAGATGCTGTGCATAGACACAATCTACTTAATGAACATCGGGGAAGGATGGAGAGCACCCTTATGGAAATTTCCACCTGAAGGAACAATGCCTGAAGACCCACTGGAAGCTTCAAGGGTTAAAAGGTGAGTGGGAAGATACTTCATCATTGGGAATGAATTCTATAGGAAGGGTTACTCTGGTCCTTTGTAGAAATGCACTGGAGAAAGAGAGATAGAATCAATCTTTACAGAAGTACATGAAGGAGTAAGTAGTCCCTGCATTGGCTTTGAAGACTTGGCCAGGGTTGTCATTCGACAAGGATATTTTTAGCCAATCTTGAGACTAGATGCATGAAGGCTTGTCAAAAGCTGCGACAAGTGATAAAGGCATGCATCTGTAGAAAAGATGCCATCTGAAGCGGTGTCATCAACTAATTATCCCTGTCCCTTCGCCATTTGGTGAATAGACCTCATAGGTCCATTCTTGAGGGGAGGGGAGGAGGGTGAAGTACTGTGTTGCCATAGTAGATTACTTCACAAAGTGGATAAAAGTTGAGCCACTGGAAATGATATCAGCAAAGGAAATCCAAAAGTTTGTTTGGAAAAACATTATTTATAGATTCAGTTGTCTGAAGGTGCTGGTGGCCGATAACGGGACCTAATTCGCTAATAAAGGATTTTAGAAGTTTGCCACCGAATATGGCATCAGAATGCACTTCACCCCAGTAGCACATCCTCAAAGGAATAGCCAAGTTAAAGTGTCCAATAGTTCATTAAAATATGGACTAAAGAAAAGACTAGGGGAAGCCAAAGGAAAAGGGCCAAGGGAATTGCCTAGCATTCTATGGAGCTATAGGACAACCTCGAGGTTGTTAACACAAGAGACTTCATTCTCTCTCGAATGTGGAAGCGAAGCCCTGATTCTAGTTGAAGTAGCATAGTCATCTTGGAGAGTGCAAACATTTGACAAGAACTTGATGAAGTCAGCCTTAGAGCTAAGCTAGATTTACTAGAAGAGCACAGCGAATTAGCCGAACTGCATAGAAAAGCTTTCCAACAAAGGGTGGCCACTGTTGCAACCAGAAAATCAGGCCAAAAGGTCAAGGTCAGGGATGATGTTGAACCCCAAAATCTTGCACATGGAGTGCCAAGGGCAAACTGGGAGGGGCCTTACCTAGTCACGGCTGAGGTTAGGCCTAGAGTCTTCAAGCTGAAAAATGTCTCTAGGTTATAGTTGAAAAATACATGGCATGAAAATTGCCTAAAAAAGTACTTTGCATAAGGAGGCCAAAGACAAAGATTAGAACAAATAGTATGTTTTTTATGGTCTAATGTACTTGCCAAGAAGTCTATGAAAAAAAGAGAACTTTTGTGATGAAAATGCTGCTGAGCTTATAAATCAAGTCTTAGTACTTGGAAAAATTATGAGAATAACAAAAGTTCTTCAAACAATTAAGGTAAGGTGATCGGGACAAAGGTCCTATAAAAATCTCAACAGAAAAAGCCAGAAAAAAAGATCGAAGCCTGAAAATCTAAGGTAAAGCTTGAAAACGCTCACAAAAACACACGAATGAGACCAAATGTAGAAAAATAGACTTAGAAAATTACTTTAAGTGTAAAAACATATGAAGAAGTAGAGGAATAAGTGCCAAATAATCAAAGTAAAAATGCCAAATAGGCAAGTACAAAAACAATGGCGTGAAATCTTTAATTACAAAGACTGAATAGGAAAACTACAAAAACAATAGGACAAAATGGCTAAGAATCACCATTTAAAACTACAAAAAAATAATCCGAATGTAGCCAAAAGAGGAAAAGATCAAGTGGCCAAAGAAACATATACTTCTATTAGATAGTAGGCTAATTGCCAAAGAAGGTATAAAGGAAGATACAAAGGGAAAAATAAAAACAAGTGATAAAACAAGAAAATAATGAATTCAAGGGTCCTGGTTGCGTTGTCTTCTTCTATCCTTTGTTCCACTTCCTCGTTCTTTTCTTCTTCGTCCTCATCCTCCTCAACTTCTTAATTATTTAGAAGGCCATGAGACTCACATGAGGTACTCGTCCCTGGACCATGTGGAGGTCTCGGCCATTGGCCTTCAGAAGGCATTCAGGAAGGAATGGTCAAGATGGGGAAGCCTTTCCAAGATTTGGTGGTGCATGAGGTAAAAACCACACTAAAGTCCAGAAATGGTAATATTGGTAATATTTTGGAGGTCATCCCCCATCCTTTTCTTTTCTAACTCTAGCTCATTGATCTTTATTTTCACCTCCTAAAGTTCCCTCCGAAGTTCTTTCTTGTCATTTGAGTACCACTTTACCTTGCTATTAAGATCATCATAATTGACCTTGACAATGTTGCTATTAATGGACACCAGAGCGAGTTGGCAATCGAGGTCCTCCATGTGAGAGTTGGCTTTTTGGGCATTGCCTTCATTTCCTCACAACGTTCCACTTTAGCTCATCGATCTTAATAGTGGCCTTGTACTTTAGCTCGCCAAATTTAAAGGTCATATCGGCAAAGGCTCATTTGGCCTTTGCTAAGCTTTCTTCGACTAGGTTCTGGATATTAGTTTGCTTCATAATGAAGTCCTGAATATACCTAGAGATGATGAAAAACTATAAGTGAAGATGGAAAGATTTTAGCAATGAGGAGGAATGAGCAAAGGCCATGAAAAAAGAACTAAGGCATGACAAGTCTTGCCTTCGAGGACTAGTCCATGAGGGCTCATTAAGCTCTTGGAATGTGGCATCGGTACTAATACCCCGAAAAAGTTGTAGGATCATCCTACTAGAGACATCATGATTGAACACAGACCTATCCTCTATGACATCCTAAAAAGTGACCTCAGCACTGCCCATTTTGGCAAACATGCATTCCTTGTGGTACAACGAGCCTTGTGCTACACCATCCACCCTAGAGCCAAAGTCTCCATTGTTTGGTCATGCTGAATTTCATTAATCACGTTAGTCCCCAATTAATCCTCTATGAAACTATAGAAGGAAAAATAACCAGGAAAGACAGAAAAAGAAGGGACTGAACCTTAAAGAGGAACTTTGGCATGACGAGTTGCGTCTTCATCATTTGGAATCTTAATTTTTTCCTTTTCTGCAACGGTGAGCTCCTTAGTGTTGCCCTTTTTCTTCTCCCCTTCTTCTTAGTTGCCTTAGTGATCTTTGTCTCCTCGGTGACAGCTCTTAGTTGGGCAACAACAATACATAGGCTCAGGGGGGAAGGGAATTCTTTCTCATCCTCTAGCTCCATTGCCTAGGAATCATGCAGAAGAGAGATATTGATGTTCGAGTTTGTTCTACAGAAAAGAGTCATTTTGGTAGTAGCAGTGTTAGTGGACGAAAACTCCACTCGAGCCTTCTTTGGTGGAGGGCAACTTGAGGCCTTCTTTCTGGGCTTCTTCTTAGCAACCTTCTTGCTATCCTCCTTTTGAGCCTTGGCAAGAAAGGCCTTCCTATAAAATTGGGCACTAAAGTCTTTAGACATCTCTGCCAAAATAAAGGTATCAGTGTGGGTACTCTGGAGAAGAAAAAACAAAGTTGGAAAAAGCACTTATGCAAAACAAGAGCAGACTAGCTAAGGTCCTCCTGAAGTAGTTGGATTAGAACTGAAGGCTCAGGAGGAACATCTGAGCTTAGTGACATTGGCGAGGTGCTCGAGCTCGATGCTGGTGAACGGGCAATTGACTTCTGCGCTTCCAGAGGAGGGGGTAGACATAAAGGTCTTGGAGAACCTTGTTCATCATTAAATCCCATTTAAAGGAAAAAGGATAAGGATTAGCCTCTTCAACCAAATCCCCTCAGTCTGCCATTGCTCACATCTTGGGATCAAATTCAAGGAAACAATTCTT
Source organism: Aquilaria sinensis (assembly GCA_005392925.1). Taxonomy (NCBI): domain Eukaryota; kingdom Viridiplantae; phylum Streptophyta; class Magnoliopsida; order Malvales; family Thymelaeaceae; genus Aquilaria; species Aquilaria sinensis. The sequence goes on from SMDT01003048.1 coordinate 53,384, forward strand.
CAACTTTTTGTTTAGAAGTGCTGAAGGATTACCCACGCCCACATCTAAACTCCCAGCCTACCATTTGGCCAATATCCCTTAAACATTTGACACTAACATAAAAAAATTACTTCTTTTGCCAGTTGTTCTACCCATCTGGTGTGTTGAGCATAAAAGTATACTTTTTGCTCCCAGAACCTCACAGTAGCATGTAGTAGAAGGATTCCTTTGATGTGATGAGTAGCTTATAATACTGCAGGACAATGAGAAAATGGGGCTCTAGTTTGAACACCTTGCTCTTGTTGAGGAAAGCATTGAAGTGGGCATATGATTTTGGTGGGAGTATCTTAACTACAATCCCATGGAACTTGTTGAACTCCTTCACCACGGGATGAGAAGGATATTAGAGGCTAGCCATTAATTGTGCCTTAAACACCATAATTTCCCCATTATTGGGTTGCACATATAAGTCCAATTGGATTATTTGAGTACATGGGCTGAATTGTTTGGTCTTGGTTTCATGATAATTTCATATTAATGATTTGCCCAAAGGTTGAGCCATTATTAGGTCTGAAATTAAACCTAATTTGATTAGGGCTTTGAAACCCATTAGGCATGGGAGTTGAGTCTCACTATAAATACATCATATAGTGAAAAATTTACAACTCTTGCCTTAACCACCTTAAGGATGAAATCAGAAGAGTTCTGTGAGTTCTAGCCGCACTCTTCTCTTGCTATTCTTTGGAGGATGTAAGCTAGCACTGTGAGCACAAGAGGAATGCATCAACTGGGATGTTGTGGAGGCGTGGAAATCCCAAGAGGCTAATGTGGATAACATAGCTAGGTTGAACATGTCAACTATTCAAGTTTTTTTATTCGACTCAACAGTTGGGTGAAAGATCTTAATTGGACTAGGTATAAAATTTTAAGCACCTGATTTACCCCATTTCACTTGGATCTTGGAAGGTTTCAGTTATTTTTCGCTACATTTGCTTAGCTCCGGAAACCCTATAGCAGCAGTGACCCTTTGCTGGAAGCCCTTTCTTCTTAATTCTGCATTTTCCCAATGCTCTTCTATTAGGTATAGTTTGGCTTTATGTCCTTCATTTTTTCCTAAATCAAAGATTTGTACTCTTGCTGAAGTGTGTTCTAGTTTTATGGGAATTAGATCCTTACTTCCATATACAAGGGAAAAGGTAGTTTCTTTCATTGATTTCCTAGGAGTGGTCTGGTAACTCCCAAGTACACTTTGCAACTCCCCAGGCCATTTTCCTTTGGCTTCTCCTAGTTGTTTCTTCATCCCTTCTTCAAGTGTTCGATTGAATATTTCTACTTGGCCATAGCTTTAAGGGTGTGGTACTGGAGCACAGTGAAAATTTATCCTAAGATTATTAATGAATTCTAGAATCTTTTATCGAGAAACTTTGTTCCATTATCCTTAACTAGGACTATTGGCAATCCAAATTTGAAAATTATGTTCTTCCAGTTGAACTTTTGGATTCCCACACTGTTATGCCTTTTACCACCTCACAAATGGGAGAATTACAAATGTGTCATAATGACTAAAAACCTTTATATTGTGTAATTCTTACCCTAGTGATTGAAGTGTGGGGGGTAAAAGGCATGATCAACACCTTCTTAAAAGTGTTTCGAGTTGGTAACTTGGCCCCCAAGAAAAGCCTAAAGTATTGCTTGTTTGTCAAGCAACCTATGGACTTTTTTGTAAGGTTTTGGAAATTTGGGTACTCAATTGCAAAACTTTCAAGAAAGAGACTTGGAGAGTTATGGGAAGGATATGAATGGTATCAAAGTGCTATTGGAGGACCAAATTACTCATGGAAGACAAGTTTGGACAAAGGAAATACTAAAGGCAATAAGGACCTAAATGTCCTAGTGTAAACCTTAAGGTGTTCAAGCTTTTGACTTAAGTCTAAGGGTGGAATTGCAAGGTTATCTCACCATGGGGGAGGCAGCCAAGAGTTGATAATTAGCCAAAAATGTTGGGCACATGTGTACCAATGATTTTAAGACAAAGAAACCATAATTAGTTTGAAAGAAAATGACATAAAGCAAGGTTAAGCTTGTTAAGAGTGTTTTGTGCCCTTAAAGCTCATTTAAGGCCATTTAAGTGGCCAAATCACTTATCCCTCTCTCATTTTCATCCTCCCCCATCCCAAGAACACAGACATACTTCCTCCATAGCCACCACACCTTCAAACTTGCAATTGATTGAAAGTGAAGGCAAAAGGAAGCAATTGGAAGCAAACTAGAGCTATTTCTTGGATACTCCAAGGATCAAGCTTGATTTTTGGCCTACCTAATTTGGTAAGGGTTCTCTTTCTGTCATGGATTGTTTTTTGTATTTTCAAACAACCATGGAGCTAGGGCTAAGCTTGGAAGAGAGCCATGAGCTTGATGAACCAAGCTTAGTGAGGGGAGTGCACTTATTGAAAGTTTTGTGACCTAGTGTGAAGTCCACAAAGATGGCAGTAAAATGAGGGTTTCTAGAGCTCAAAGTTAGTACTAACTAGTGTTAAAATCCTCCTAAGACCAAGAATTAGCTTGAAGGGGGCTGCCATAGTGATTTGGTTATGTTTATTACATGTTTTATGGACTAACCTATGGTATAAGTTGCTGCCACATTTCATGTGTTTGTTGTTTGTGTTTGGCTGCTGCATTTGGTTGCTATATCTTGTATATATGCATTGTGTTTTTTTCATTGTAGCGTCTTTGGATTCAGGTTTTAATGATGGTTACATTTCCTATTGAATCCAAGTGCTACCCTTACTAAGTTTCTCAATGAAATTTACTCCCCTCAATTCTGTCATTTCAGATCCATCTGAAAGATCACCTTCAAACTAACCATTGTGGTTTGAGTTTTAATCTGAAATTTCAGGTACATGAACTTCCATATTTCTAGTTATGATCTGAAAATTTTGGTAATTTTAGGAGCACATTTGGTATTTTTAATGGTGGTACTTATTGTGTTGTGCAGTAGCTGTCCAGCATCCTGTCTTTTGGAGTCCATTGTGTTTCAGGACCTCCTGTAACCTAGGGTGCATATTTAGCTGAGTTAAGACCATATTTTCATGAATGTATGCATGTACATGTAGTGTCTGTAAAATGAGACAAGTATGTAAACATTTGAGTAATTTTTTGGCTATGTAAGTGATGTGGTGCAAAGCTGCCTAAGTGTGAATGATGGGCTGCTTACTTGTAAATTCTGTTTTGGCCACATAAAGTTGTTAAAATAAATTGAATGTAATTCCTATGTGTAATGTACATATATGGGATAGCCTTGGAGGGCGTTTCCCTTGTGAATGAGGTGTTTGCATGGTTTGGAAAAATTGTATGGGCAAAATGGTCCAAAAGTTGCCCGAATTTTGACTATGGACCTAAAGTTAATATCTCCCTTTGTAGAATGAATCTTGGTATGAAATTTTGACCACAAGTAGAGGACATCTAGAGGGTTAACTTGGATTTTTAATTTTTAGATTTAGAGCCTTGTAGCCAAAGATATGAAGCTGCAAAGTTGGCTGAGTTACTGTTCATTTGGTCAGAATTTTGTAACCAACTTCAAAAACCCATAACTTGGTCCATAGGTGGGCTATTGATGTAAAAAAAAATTCCTTGGTTTGCTCTAAGTCTCTAATTGATAATGGAGAAAATAAAATAGGGAGGTATGTGGCTAGAATGATACAGATTATTGGAAGTTACAGGTGCAGTAGCTGGTCACTAGAACTTAACAAGATTGCCTAATGTGTGGAAGGCAAAACTAATACTTGTGCTAGTGTTTTCCTTCTTAGCTACCATAGTGTGCATAAATGTAAATATTTGTGTTAGGGTTAGACCAATATGCATGTATTTACATAGTGCTCAAGAGGGTCATTTGAGTATGTACACTAGGGGTGTTGTTCTAATGATCTACAGGACACACCAAACCTTGGAGTTTAAATGCATAGTTTTGGCACCATAACTAGACTACCCCGGAGTGGGTAACAATCCTTGCCAAAGGTTAGGCCTCTATGCATTTCGTGAAGTAGTCTATGGCAACCATACAATACGTCACCCCCTAGAGGACAGAAAGAGGTCCAATGAAATTTATTCCCTACACGGCAAGTGGGCAGGGGTAGCTTGCCGAGTTCATGTGTTCGAATGGTATCCATTGAATTGGGGCATGTCTTTGGAATTTGTCATAACCTTGTACATATTTTGAAGTGTTTGTTTTGAATTAGGGCTGAAAATACCATTGACACAAGATGACTCTGGCTAAAGCGTCAGTGCCGATGTGAGACTCACACATCCCCTCATGCAGTTTCCTAATTATACTTTCATATATTTTTTTCAGATGCATTTTTGTACAGAATTACAATACCCTTTCTTGTATAATTCATCTTTTATAGGGAAGTATTTTCTTGCTCTTTTTTTTTTTTTTACTAAGGCTGCATCTTGACGTTCTTCGGGAAGCTGCCTGGTTGTTAAGAAATTCCATGTTGGCATTCTCCATCACCCATTTATATTCATCACCATCATTGCATTGATGCTCGAGTTTTCTAGATAGGCCCATTATTTGGATTCTTTAGCTAGGGCATCGGCTTGGGCATTATCTTTTCTAGGAACATTTTTTGTTTGTACAAGGTCAAACCTTTGATGAGTTCTTTGACAAAGTCAGAATATTTCCAAAGCTTTGGCTCTTTGACCACATACTCTCCTTTTAGTTACTATAGCATTAATTGTGAGTCACTATGTGCACAGATACTCTTTATCCCAATGTCCCATGCTGACTTTAATCCTATAATCATGGCCTTATATTCTGTGACGATGTTTGTTATGGGGAAGTGGAACTTTATAGACTTCGAGGTTTCTTTTCCTTCAGGACCTTTTAGAACAATCCCAACCCTTCAATGGTTGTTCCTAGAGGCCCCATCAACGAAGAGAGTCCATTTTGGCTCTTTGTCAATGTAGAATAACATCTTGTCTTTCGTTACTTTTGGTATTTCTATAATGAAATCAGCCAAAACTTGAGCTTTAATTGTTTTTCAAAGTTCATAGATGATGTCATCCTCACCAAGCTTGATGCACTATTTTGAAAGGTAACCTGAATGGTCTATTCTTTTCATTATGTCCCTTAAAGGGAGATTACTTTGCATAATGATCTTGTGTCCTTGCAAATGTGGCTAAAGTCTTTGCCCTGCCAAAACAAGTGCATAAATTGCCTTCTACAAGATGGGGTAATTGACTTTAGTGCTGTGTAAAGATTTACTAACACAATAGACAAACATTTGTTCCCCGTCAGCTTCTTCGAGCAGTAGAACCAAACTTACTACTTTTTCATTTACGAAAATGTAGAGTACTAATGGCTTCCATTCTTTTGGCTACAAAAGTGTTGGTAGTTCGGCAAGGTGTTGTTTCAATTTTTCCCAAGGGTGTTGACGTTTGTCATTCCAACACCCCTCATCTTGGCTTGAATCTATATTTTTTTTTTTTGCTTCTTTTGTAGGATCCTTAAAAAATAGGTAACATCAATGTCCATATTTAGAGATAAAGTGGCTAAGTGCCATTATTCTCCCGATAAGCCTTTGTACTTCATTGATAGTCTTTGGGGTTTGTGATTTGAGTATGGCCCTATTTTTTTCTAGATTTGCCTGGATTCCCTTTTCATAAACGATGAAGCTGAGGAATTTTCCTACCTTTATATTGAAAACACACTTTTCAGGGCTTAAACATATGCCAAATTTCTTCAATTGTTTGAAGGTTTCTAGTAGATTATCTATGTGGACCTCAGGATGCCTGTTTTTTGTGATCATGTCATCAATTAAATCTTCCATGTTGATGTTTTTTAGACTAAATGGCATTCCTATGTAACAAAATTTCCCTTCATCAACTTTGAAGGATGTCTATTCCTCAACGTTTGGATTCATATGTATTGGTGGTAGCCACTGAAGGCATCTAAGAAGCTCAACATTTTGCATTCAACAGTTGAATCTACCAAATGATCGACTAAGGGTAGTAGGTATATGTTATGGCCCTACTAGTGGGAAGCATGCTTAAGGAAGGTAAAGTGATCTAAATTAAGTTTGGAACCTTAATTCAAGTTTACATAGCAAGAATAGAAAATTTTAGCAAAGTTCACTAAGTTCCAAGAAAGTTAAGGCACTAAATGAGGTTCAGGGGTAAAATGGTAATTTTGCATCTTGAGTAGCCGGGTTAGGTCCCGAGTGGTTAAAATGAAGTTTTATAACTTAACTTTCAACTTTAACCCAAACTTGATGAAATAAACAAGGATTAATCAAGGATAGCTAAGGTTACCAAAAGATGGGGGCTCAAGTGTATCAAGTCTAATACTTTGGTTCGTTTTGTGTTAAGCAAGGCTTATAAGAGGGTAAAGTGAAGGGTGGCTGCCATAAACCCGAGTTCATCCTCCCCACCCTCATTTTTCCATCTAATTAAGCTTGAAATCAAAGTTTATTGGTGAAAAGAGAAGCCATCATAAGTATATAGGCCATTGGGAGCTCATTTCAAGCATAAAACCATGGTTTTGGAGCTTGGAAGCATGTTTTCTCCCATCCCCTATTTTTATTACTAGGTAACCAATGTGTTCTTGATTGGATTCATTTTTATTGGTTAGTTAGGAGCTTGGGTTTTGCTTAGAAAGCAAGAATTTGATGTTTGGTGCCTATGTTTTGCTTGGAACTTAGGTGGTGCTTTGGTGAGCTTAGTGGATTGGAAGAGTGTTTGATTCTTGCTTGTTACTTAAAGTTGAGGTAAGGGAGTTGTGTTTTTAAGTTGAATTAATGCTATTGGAATGAGTTTGCTTGAAGAATTTGAGTAATTCTAGCAATAGCATTAGTTAATGAACAAGGTTGAATCAAGGTGGACTATAAGGTTTGTGATGATTGGAATGATGTTATAATGCATCATAGATTGGCTTGCGATAGTTGGTTGTGATCTATGCAACATGTTTTACATGTATGTGAAGTTTGGAGGCTAACCAAGCAGGTTTGATATGTTTGGTAAGTGTCCAAAGTTCATAGTAGCAAAATCTGTGAAAATTCTGCAGATTCGCAGATTGGCGATGCATCACCAGTTTGGTACCATTGTCCATGACGCGTCGCCAATACCAGAAAAGTTGGTAGAACATTACCAACTGTGGTGACATGTCACCATAAGCAGGTTGGCTGAATTTTCCAACTTTTGCTAGGAAGGTCGAGGGGAGACCTAAGGGGGTTCTTAGGGTACCTCAGGGTCTAAGTATTCTAGGGGTACTTCCAGACTTCCAGGAGTCCTTCAAGACCTAGGAGTTTTCTTGAGTTTTATAAAGTTTTATGGTGACTTGCACCATAAGCAAAAAAACTAGTTTACTAAGGATCACAACTAAATACCACTAGCTTGGGTTGAAGGTTTAGAAACCTTGGTGACCTAGCCGTGCCGTTAGCCACGAGGTTGTAAGGTGAAACCTTAGTGCACCTAGTCTACAAGGTCTTTATGGCCTAGTCTACAATAGTCCCACCATAATTTCCCTATACAACATAAATGGGAGAGGTTCAACTGGTGATTTATCACTAGTTAGGCTGGTAAGCTAACCTTGCTAGAGGACAAGGCTATGCCTTGTGGTTTAAGGACTAGGTGAGGAGAGGTCTTAAGGGACCTAGTTATATGTGCATATATATCAGACCCTCAAGCTATAAGAGCTCACAGTAGGTTACATATGTTATCATATATGGAGTCCTTAATAATTTTCTTGCAGGTACAATGAAGACCCTTACTGAGAATGTTTAAGTTCTCACTCCCTAGTTATGTTATGCAGATTCTGAAGTTGTTAGGTCGGGTAACCGCTGGGGGTTATTGTGGTAGTAGCTTTTGTGCAGGTATTGTACTGGAGAATCTTTATGATTCTAGCCTACATAGGTAACTTGTTGGTCAAGTAACAGTACTAACTAGAGTCTTCCTTTGGCTGCACAGCCTAGTAGCACTTGGACAAGGACTTTTGTGACTCGCCATTGGGACTTGCATCCAAGGTGGGAGTTAGTTTAAGAAGATCTCCGTTTAGGCTTGTATATATAGTACTTTTAGTTGCCTCCATTGTCTATGTTTTGAGGAGTCCTAGACTCTAGGGTTGCTCTTGGGTGAGGGCATTAGTCTACTTTATGTTGCTCCCATATAGTTGTTATGTGTAGTAAACTCACATAAATGTTGATTTTGTATGCTTTGGCTATTTGAACTTATTTCCTATGGAAATCTCTTGGCCAAGTCAATGTTTTATGTTTTTGTTAATCTAAGTCAAAACATGAGAGCATGCATCCTGCATATTGTAAGTTAATTAACTAGCATCACAGATTTTTAATTCACACGCATAACAACTAGCCAATTACCTTAGTATATCACCGGGAATTAGTTCCAACGCTTCAGTCTTTATCTTACTATAGCCCTTTACCTTTTCAAAGTACAACAATGGACATTCATTTTTGGCAATTTGAAGTTGTCATGTTTACATACCTCTTACTTGGTAGTCTTTAGGATTTCACAAACACTCTCATTGACTCAGCTTGGTCGACATATATGTGAACATCCCTTTCTTTGGTGGCAAATGGTAGTGTTAAACCTTTGATGTCTATTCTCATGTGAAACCTTACTTGGGTATGTCTCCTAAGGATGGTGTTATACAAAGATGAGGCATTTATTGCTACAAATTTTGTCATACCGCAAGCACTGAGTATGATTTTGTTGTCTAATGAGTTTCCCTTAAATGTGAGCGGAAGCTTGACCCACTTGAGCACTACTAGCTCGGCGTCGCACACATCACTCATAAGCAACGTCATCATACCCGGCCTTCAAAGAGAGATGTGCATACTTGTGAATGAGTGGCTGAATAGGATGCTCGTATTGGCTCCATTGTCACATAGTGCATGCTTCGTGATCCAGTAACCAATTTGAGCGGCAATCAGGAGAGGGTCATCTTGTAGGACTTTGATTATTGTTTCGTCTTCCTTTTCAACTTGCTCGTCAAAGCTGTTAAACTTGACCCTCATAATCTTTCTCCCACTCCATTTTCTTTCCATTGCTAAAGCACAAGTAGTAATAGTGCGAGCAACCTTACTTATAATTGTTTCCTCTCCATCCTTCTTCTTGTCACTTGCCTCTGTATCGGACTCTTGTGGAATTTTATCAATGATGGCTAGACACAGCTGCGCAACTACTGCTGGTGTCTAATATTTGAGGATGACCTGATCCTTGTATTTGCTTTGTGAGGCACAAACCATATGATAACAACTTGCCTCCCTTTCATTGACCCATCGCTGAGTTCCCACAGATGGTGCCATTTGGTGGCCATTATCTTGCTTTGTTGCTTTATCCAAGTGGTTGACATCACTCTAAGCAAATAATGCTATAACAAAGAAAAGGGGTAGGGGGTTCTCGAAAAGTTTTCTGCGAAGGAACCTTCGTTGCCCAAGTTAGATTGGTTTTAGGATAGAAGTAAGAGAAAAAACAAGATGGGGGTAGTGTTACCTTGTTCTAAGAGAGGCACATTCTTCTCTTTATAGGGTAAAGGAATGTTGGGCTTTATTCATTTTTGCAATTAAAATGTAACACATGTCAAAGGTGTCTAGATGTCTAATATTATGGTGTGGTACTTCTTCGGTGCTTTAGTATAGCTAGCTTGGGATTCTTTCGATGTAGCTTAACACACACACCCCTTTTAGCCAAACTAGGTACTTTGATGAAAGTTCGGAGGACCTGAAATTTGCCCTCCGATAGTGCTTTTTGTAGCGAGGGTCTTATAGCTGAAGAGAGTACCTTGTGATGCCCTTATGCCAAGGAATTGGTGTTGGCGAGGGATGTGCTTCACTTCTTCCAAGGCTTCCAAGTACTTTCGGCCATCGCCAAAGAATAGGCAGTGCCACAGGCTAAAATGGGTGCCATTTTGGGTCATGTAAGGAAATCTTTTAAGAAGGAGCTAGGGTATGCCTAGGGTACCTAAGGTTAAAATAAACCCGATGGTTTCTCGAGACTCCTAAAGTTCTCCTTGAAGCTAGGCAATTTTGATAAGTTTTCAGGAATCTAGGTTGGCCCTTGGAGGATTTAGTTTGGCTTCAAGCTTGGAGAGGCCATAAACATCAAAATAAGGACCAGTAGGCATGGAATGAGGGTTTAGTAACCATCGGTGGCCTAGTTGGGCCTTAGGGCCTGAGGTATTGAAGTGAAACCCTAGTTTCTAAGATAAGTTCTTGGAACTTTGTGAAAGAAGTCCATCAATAGCAAATCCAAGCATAATAGGGTTAACCAAGTAATGGTGAATGGTAGAGCACCATGGATGCAGGGTTAGTGCACAAGTGGCCTAGTTGAGTTATGACTTGAGGCCTTTGAAGGTTACATGGCTAAGGCTTAGAACCTTGGTGATCTAGGCAAGCCTATTAGCTCGAGGCACCAAGTGGGAGCCTAGTACACCTAGTTAGGTGAGGGCTTAGTATCATAGCAGCCTAGACTAGCCAAGAACTTAAGGCACTATGCACGGTGCATCCACCATGTTCAACTGTCCAACAACAAAAGGAAGGATATTTAGAAAGCGTAGCTCATTAGCACATCAGCAAGCTAAGGCTTGCTAGGGGCAGGTCAAAGGCCATAACTTAATAGACATAGGGTGACGTATGTGTGAGGACTAGGATGAGGAGGGGTTTCAAAGGGACCCAAATATATGCATATATGTTAGCCTTCAGAGTGCAAAGGGCATGCAGTAGATTTCATATGTCATAAAAATGTGTGTCCTTAGGTTTTTCTTTACAGGTACCTGAATCCCTTACTAGGAACCTTCAAATTATCACTTTCTTTAGTGTTGATGTATATATTTCATCTATAAGGAGCTAACAACCATGGTGGGTTGTCGAGCTAGAGTTTTGCATACAGGCAAGCCACCTAATGAATCATAATGATTATTTTTTACTGGTTAAGTTGCTTATTACTAACTATAGTTGTTTGTGGCCTATAGAGACTAGTGGTACAAGGAAGGGCATAGTGGAGCATGGATATCAGTAGTAGTTTTTTGACATGTGTTTGTATGCTAGTTAGCCTCCAGTGTCTCTGGGTTGAGTATTATTTTAGTTGCTTTTGGGTTTATGCATAGCCCTTACTTGTGTAATGATGCATGTGCATGGTTATTACTTGTAGATAAATTTATTATATTTTATTCTTTGGCTTTTGATTTATTTATGTTTTATAAGAGCTACAACAATGTTTTTATTCATTTTTTTAAGTAAAATTCAAGTCAAAGCATGTGCATGCATAGTGTATATTTGGTTAATAACTAAATGCACGAAATTTTTTAAAATAGGATAAGTAATTAACTAGCTAATTACAAATATTATGGAACCTCAATTTTGACTCCATTTAGGGTAGGATCGCTATAGGTGGTATTAGAGCAAGGCTCTAAACTTAATTAGGAGTCATTAATGGCTCAGGAGAGCTGAGATCAGGATGTTGTCCTTATGCTAGGATAGTTAGCGCTAGCCAACAGTTGTATATTTTATGTGCACCATCTAGCTTCGGTTGCAGGTTGCAATATTGGAAACAAGGGTAGGTGTAATTTTGAATGCCATGGGTTTGGAAATAGATCCTGGGGTCTAGTGTCGCAATATTAAGGTAGGTACTTTGGCTTACTCCATGGTTGATGTGAACCCCAATGGTATAAAGACAATGAAACATGCCCAAGATGTTTTCCAAGCTCCACAAGACATCAAAGATACTATATTTTAAATCCCCACCCCTAATCAACTCATGATTAGAAACAAGAAATATAAGAAAACAAAGAACATAAGCAATTTGTGCACCAAGGTAGTCTTCAAAGAACCAAAGAAAATTTCTCTCAAAAGAGCAATATTATTTTGGCTAAAGGCTTTGTTTTTCACCCAGAACATGTGCCTATTTATAGGCCAAAACTAGGGCAAAAAAACATGCCAAAATTCGCAGCCAAACCATAAGTTCAAAGTAGTTAACAAAACTTAGTCAAACTAGGACTCAAACACCTAATTTGCACATGTTTAACGTGTACAAGAATTCCTCTTATCCTATGCAACTTGAATCACTTACATGGCCTTAATAACATCATAAATAATGTAAATAAATAGGAAAATGAAATAAAATACATTACAACACAAGATTGGCCCTAAAAACCCCAAAATAGTCTTCTCGAGTGCATTTAAGGGCTCCTTAGGGTCCTTGCTTGTGTCTTCAAATTCAAGATTGAATAATTGAGTTCCATTGGCTTGAGACCTTATCTTAGATTTTTGAAAGTGGTCTTGAAACTTTAAGGCTTCAAAGATTCAGCTTGTGGAATGAAATGGCTAATGAGACATCTTAAGGGGCCTCTAAAGGTGCACTACAGGCGTGCCCTTGGGGTTCCTTGTCTTGTGGCTTGTCTAGACACTCTAGAATTGAGCACCAAGGTTGGCCATCATCGCCATATGATTCCTTGAATGTTCTAGTAGCTCCTTGTGAAAATCCAAGTCCATTCTCCATGAAATAGCTTGAGACAAAGGCTTGAAGTGCACTGGTGAGCTCCTTAGTCTTCTTCCTTGTCATTAGTCCAATAATTATCTTGAATGGGTCCTTGCCATCTTTGATTATGCCTTTCATGATCATATCAACTCCCCCCTCCTTAGAAGGATCCTTCCATGAATCTACATGTTCAAACAAAGACAAATCAGAAACATTGAAAGTGGCACTTACATTGTATTCACCTGGCAAGTCTAGCATGTAAGTATAGCATGTATGCATTCTCATTGATCTTCTTTATTACTTAGAATGGACCATCCCCTATTGGATGAAGCTTAGTGCTTCTTGCAATTGGAATTCTCTCCTTCCTCATGAGCAACCAAACCGAATCTACGGCTCCAAGATAGCTCTCTTTCGGCCTTGGTTGGCTTTTAAAGCAACTTGTTGATTCTTGAGCTCTATTTTTTGCTCAACTTTCTCATGCAACCTTTTGATGCTCTCAACCTTTTTCCTGCCATCTAAACTAGATACCTTGTGAGTAGAGAATGGTGAAATATCCAATGGAGTTAAAGGGTTAAAACCATACACAACCTTAAAAGGTGAACATCTAATAGTAGAATGCCTAGATCTATTATAAGCAAACTTTACATGAGGAAAACAATCCTCCCAAGATTTCAAGTTCTTATCAATGATAGCTCTAAGCATAGAGCCAAAGGCCCTATTTGTTACCTCAGTTTTCCCATTAGTTTATGGGTGGCAAAAAGTAGAAAACGAAAGCTTAGTGTCAAGCTTTCCCCACAAAGTCCTCCAAAAGTGGCTTGAGAACTTAGGGTCCCTATCAGAAACAATGGTTCTTGGAACTCCATGAAGTCTAACAACTTCCCTGAAAAAAAACTTAGCCACATGTATAGCATAATTTGTCTTTTTACATGGAATAAAGTGAGCCATTTTAGAAAACCTATCAACTACAACAAAGATTGCATCTCAGTTTAATTTAGTTTCTAGGCAATCCAACAATGAAATCCATTGAAATGTCAACCCATGGATGAGTACATGTAGGAAATGGTGTATATAAACATTGTGAAGTGTGAGTGGACTTAGCCTTCCTACATGCTATGCATTGATCACAAACCTTCCTTACATCCTTTACCAAGCTCGACCAATAATAGTGCTCCTTCAAAGTATGCAAGGTTTTGGCTTGTCCAAAGTGTTCCATAAGTCCTCCACATTGAGCTTCCTTTGTGAGTAGTTCCCTCAAGGATGTCTTCGGAATACACAACCTATTTTCTTTGAAAAGAAACCTATTGACTTAATAGAAATTCTCAAAAGCAAACTTAGAACACTTAACATAAATCTCACCAAAGTCATGATTAGAAGCATATAATTCCTTCAAGTGCTCAAAACCCAACACCTTAACATCTAAAGTAGAAAGTAAAGCATACCTCCTAGAAAGTGCATGTGCCACTATATTATCCTTACCTTTCTTGTATTTGATAACATAAGGGAATGACTCAATGAATTCTACCCACTTAACATGCCTCTTATTCAACTTACCTTGCCCATTAAGAAACTTAAGGGCTTGATGGTCAATGTGAATAATAAACTCTCTTGGCCATAGGTAGTGTTGCCAAGTCTCCAAAGTCTTTACCAAAGCATAAAGCTCTTTGTCATAAGCAGGATAGTTCAAGGTAACACCATTTAGCTTCTCACTAAAGTATGAAATGGGGCAGCCTCCTTGCACCAACATAGCTCCAATGCTTATACCTGAAGCATCACATTCAACCACAAAAGTATTAGTAAAGTTAGGCAAAGAAGTGATGCATTACATAATCTTTTTTTTAACAACCTGAAAGCCTCCTCTTGAGCTTTCCTCCATTTCAATCCTACATTTTTGTTGATAACTTCAGCTAGAGGTGCAACAATGGAAAAAAAATTTCTTACAAACCTCCTATAGAAGCTAGCCAACCCATGGAATGATCTTACCTCAGTGATGGAAGTTGGGGTTAGCCATTCTTGTATGGCCTTTACCTCCTTTTGATCCACCTCAAATCCTTGTGAACTCACAAAAAAACCAAGGAAAACAACTTTGTTAACAAAAAAAGAGAATTTCTTCAAATTAGCATACAACTTTTGCTCTCTCAAAGTACTTAGAACTTGTGTAAGGTGTCCAACATGCTCTTCTAGGTTCTTGCTATATACTAAGATATCATCAAAGTAAACAACACCAAACCTACCATAGTGATTGAAGTGTGGGGGGTAAAATGCATGATCAACACCTCCTTAAAAGTGTTCCAAGTTGGTAACTTGGCCCCCAAGAAAAGCCTTAAGGATTGCTTGTTTGTCAAACAACCTATGGACTTTTTTGTAAGGTTTTGGAAATTTGGGTACTCAATTGCAAAACTCTCAAGAAAGAGACTTGGAGAGTTATGGGAAGGATATGAATGGTATGAAAGTGCTATTGGAGGACCAAATTGCTCATGGAAGACAAGTTTGGACAAAGGAAACACTAAAGGCAATAAAGACCTAAATGTCCTAGTGTAAACCTTAAGGTGTTCAAGCTTTTGACTTAAGTCTAAGGGTGGACTTGTGGGGTTATCCCACCATGGGGGAGGCATCCAAAACTTGATATATAGTAAAAAATTTTGGGCACATGTGTACCAATGAGTTTAAGACAAAGAAACCATAATTAGTGAGAAGGAAAATGACATAAAGCAAGGTTAAGCTTGTTTAAGTATGTTTTGTGCCCTTAAGCTCATTTAAGGCCATTTAAGTGGCCAAATCACTTACTCTCTCTCACTTTCATCCTACTCCAGCACAAGAACACAGGCACACTTCCTCCATAGTCACCACACCTTCAAACTTGCAATTGATTGAAATTGAGGGCAAAAGGAAGCAATTGGAAGCTATGTGGTGCTAAGACTTGAGTGCACCTAGGATCAAGCTCCAATTTCAGCATACACTCAAGGTAAGGGATCTCTTGCTCTCATGGGTTGTTTTCTATATTTTCCAGCAACCATGGAGCTAGGGCTAAGCTTGGAAGAGAGCCATGAGCTTGATGAACCAAACTTAGTGAGGGGAGTGCACTTATTGAAGGTTTTGTGACCTAGTGTGAAGTGCACAGTGATGGCAGCAAATTTGGGGCCCAAAAGTTCATACTAACTACTGTTAAAATGCTCCTAATACCAAGCATTAGCTTGAGGAGGGCTGAAATAGTGATTTATTTAAGTTTATTGCATGTTTTACAGACTAATCTATGGTTATTGTTGCTGCTGCATTTCATGTGTTCGTTGGTTGTGAATGGCTGCCGCATTTGGTTGCTATATCTTGTATATATGCATTGTGCTTCTTGTGTTTTAGTGTCTTTGGATGCAGGTTTTAATGATGGTTACATTGCCTATTGAATCCAAGTGCTACCCTTACTAAGTTTCTCAATGAAACTTACTCCCCTCAATTCTGTCATTTCAGGTCCAGCAGAAAGATCACCTTCAAACTAACCTTTGTGGTTTGAGTTTTGCTCTGAATTTTTAGGTACTTAAACTTCCATATGTCTACTTATTATCTGGAAATTTTGGTGATTTTAGAATCACATTTGGTATTTTTGGTGATGGTACTTACTGTGTTATGCAATAGTTGTCCAGCATCCTGTTCAGGAGTCCATTGTGTCTCAGGCACTGCTGTAACTTAGGGGGTGTATTTAGCTGAGTTAAGACCATATTGTAGTGCATGTATGCATGTACATGTAGTGTATGTAAAATGAAACAATTATGTGAACATTTGAGTAATGTTTTGGCTATGTAAGTGAAGTGGTGCAAAGCTGCCTAAGTGTGAATGATAGGCTTCTTACTTGTAAATTCTGTTTTGGCCACATAAAGTTGCTAGATGCAAGATAATTTAATTCATGTGTATTGGACATGTATGGGATAGCCTTGGAGGGCTTTATCTTTGTGAATGAAGTGTTTGAATGGTTTGGAAAAATTGTATGGGCAAAATGGTCCAAGAGTTGCCAGAATTTCGACCCTGTACCTAAGGTTGAATATCTCCTTCTGTAGAATGAATCTTGGTATGAAATTTTTGCTACACCTAGAGGACATCTAGAGGTTTAACTAGGATTTGGAATTTAT
This sequence comes from Aquilaria sinensis, assembly GCA_005392925.1. NCBI lineage: Eukaryota > Viridiplantae > Streptophyta > Magnoliopsida > Malvales > Thymelaeaceae > Aquilaria > Aquilaria sinensis. The sequence continues at coordinate 69,970 of SMDT01003048.1, forward strand.
GGATTTAGAGCACTGTATCCAAAGTTATGACGTTGCAAAATTAGCCAAGTTACTGTTGATTTGGTCAGAATTTTGTAACCAAATTCAAAAATCCATAACTTGGACCATAGGTGGGCTATTGATGTAAAATAAAATTCCCTCATTTGCTCTAAGTCTCTACTTGGTAATGGAGCAAATAAGAAAGGGGGGGTAAATGGCTAGAATGATACAGTTTATTAGTGGAAGTTACAGGTGCAGTGGCTGGTCACTAGAACTTAACAAGATTGCCTAAAGTGTGGTAGTCAAGATTAAGACTTGTGCTAGTGTTTTCCTTCCTTGATGCCATGATGTGCATGAAATGTGATTATGTGTATGATGGTTGGACCAATATGCATGTATTCACATAGTGGCCAAGAGAGCCACTTGGGTATGCACACTAAGGGTAGTGTTTTGATGGCCTACAGAACATTACCAATCCTGGGAGTCTAAATGCACAATTTTGGTACCATAATTGGACTACCCCGGAGTGGGTAATAGGAGTTGGTATCAGAGCATGGTTTATACATGTACATAGCATATAGTTGCATTGCATGTACCTGCATCCATGAACTCAGTTTGGTCAACTGCTAGTGTCAAGTACCATTAAAATACCTATGATTTTTATATGTGCTCTATGATGAATCATCAATGCTGGAAATAAACATGGTTGCCACAAGGAGAGAGGAACCACCCCGAAGGCCTCCTACTGACTCTAGGTAACAAAGAAATGGGCAGAATAGAGGGAATCAAGGGCAGTAGGGAGTACCAAACCTCGAAGTGCCTTAGGTTTGGTTAGAGCTTCAGAGGAAGTTAGCTTTAATCATTGAAAACTTAGTAAGGCTGATTGAAGCACAATAGCAAGGAGTCCAATTAGCTCTAGCAAAACTGGTTTAGGATGCACAGCAGCAACTAGAAGAGGATATTAGGAACACATCTGAATATATTCCTTCTAGAAGCTTAGAAGACACAAATGATGAGACCATTGAGGTGGAAGATGAGGATAGGAAAAATCCAAGAGGCAGAAGAGTAAGATCTGAGATTGGTCAGGCGTCCAGGACCAATCCCTCAGTCTATGACCATTCCTCCACTAGGAATGAGATTGAGGAAGGCCATGAGAGAAGATCCAAGAGAAAGCAAAGAGATCATAGTGAGCATCACCATACAAAGGGCTCTCACAGATCTAGGAGACACAAATCAGAAGATCTGGAAGGCCTAGATGAAGTCAGACTGTTGGAGAGGTTCCAAGGCCTAAGCCCTCCACAGTTTAATAGAAGAGCTGGACCAAAGAGAGCTGAGGAGTAGTTAATCTTCATAGAAAAGATGTTTGAGAGGATGCCACTCAACTCCACCAAGAAGGTGTCACTGGCTACTTACAACTTGGTAGGCAGTGCAGAAATGTGGTGGAGAAACACCAGAGACAGGTATGCTTTCCAAAAAGGTAGAAGGCCAGGAAGAGATATTGAGATGAGATGGCAAGAGTTCACACAGCTATTCCAGGAATAGTACATCAGTGATGCCATCAAGGATATGAAGCAAGCTGAATTTGATGCTCTAAGGTAGGACAACCTTAGTGCCTAGAGTATGAGCACAAATTCAATCGGTTGGTGAGGTATACTCCTCAGTATCATGGACTGGAGGAGTTGAAGGCCAAAAGATTTGTCAGAGGCCTAAAGCCAGACATTAGAAAGGCTGTTAGACTTTTTGGAGCAGTTACATATTATGAAGTATTACAAAAAGCTCTATTAGTAGAGCAAGAGAAGTGTGAGACTAAGTACTTTCCTAGTGGACCTGGGGAAAGTAGTTAGGTAGGAGGCAAGCAGAAGAAGCCACCACATGGCAAAGGAATTGCCAAGAATTCTCATCTTGGTGGTGAGGGCAAGGTTAAGGGGAAGTTCCCTGGCCTAAGGTGCCCTAAATGCAAGCAGTTTCATGGAAAGAAACCTTGCTATTTTGGCACCCAAGCATGTATAAGATGTGGATCCATGGATCATTGGATCAAAGACTGCCCACAAGCTCAAAGGAGGCTAAAAGACTAAGGTCTAGTAAGGCCTGTTGGGCCAGGACCTAAAGGGGGAGCACCTAGGGAGGGACAGCAGAGGCCAGTTCCTCCAGTGCCTCGGCCTCTAGTGCAGGGAGCAGGCAGAGTCTTCCAAGTGGAGAGGCCAGAGACATCAGAGCAAGGAGGAGCACTAAAAGGTAACATTTACCTTAATGGTATGCCTATTAGTGTTCTGTTTGATACTGGTGCATCTTTGTCTATAGTGGTTGGAATTTTTGAACCTAGTAAGAATGCTTAATGTGTGGAAGCCAAAACTAAGACTTGTGCTAGTGTTTTTCTTCTTAGCTACCACGGTGTACATAAATGTAAATATGTGTGTTATGGTTAGACCAATATGCATGTATTTACATAGTGCTCAAGAGGGTCACTTGAGTATGTACACTAGGGGTGTTGTTCTGATGACCTACAAGACACACAAATCCTGGGAGTTTAAAGGCACAGTTTTGGCACCATAATTGGATTACCTCGGAGCTTGATGGGTATGCTAAAATTGGAGCTTGATCCTAGGTGCACACAAGTTTTAGCAACAAATAGATTGCAATAGCTTCCTTTTGCTATCAATTTCAATCTTGGAGGTATGGTAGCTATGAAGGAGCTATGCAAGAATTGTGGAGGAGGGTGATGGCTGTGTGGGTCGAATATGGGAGAAGACAATTCAGGTTAGGCTTCTTAAATTAGCTTTAGGGCACAAAACACCCTTATTAGCCTTAATCATGCTTTATGTAATTTTCTTTGCCCATAAGCATGGTTTCTTTGTCTTAAACTCATTGGTACACATGTGCCCAACATTTTTTACCCATTTACAAGCCATAGCCACCCCTCCTTAGGTGGGAAAACTCCAAATTGCTCCATTTTACTTAAGTCAAAAGCTTGAACACCTTTAAGTTTACATTAAGACATTTAGGACCTTAATGCCTTTAGTGTTTCCTTTGTCCAAACTTGTCTTCCATGAGAATTTTGGTCCTCCAATAGCACTTTCATACCATTCATATCCTTTCCATTACTCTCCAAAGCTCTTTCTTGAGAGTTTGCAATTAAGTACCTGAATTTCAAAAATCTTACATAAAAGTCCATAGGTTGCTTGAGAAATAAGCAATCCTTAAGGCTTTTTTTGGAGGCCAAGTTACCAACAAGGAACACTTTTAAGCAGATGTTCATTACCTTTTACCCCTCACACTTCAATCACTATGAAGAGAATTACACAATATAATGGCTTTTAGCCATTATGCCACACTTGTACTTCTCCCATTTTTGTGAGGTGGTAACACATAACACAAGGGCTTATGCTTTCCCTCACAAAGCCTTTAGCCAACAATTCCTCCACTTGCCTTTGAATCTCCTTAGTCTCCTTAGGATTAGTCCTATAAGCTGGCTTATTTGGAATAGGTGCACCAGGGACTAAGTCAATTTGATGCTCAATGCCTCTTATGGGTGGCAACCCTCTTGGATCCTTAGGGAACACATCTCCAAAGTCCTTCAACAAAGACAAAACAAGACTAGGAAGATGTGTTAGATCATTGATAACAAGTAGAGACTATTTGTAAAGTAAAACAAGCATTGGTCTTTGTGCTTGAATGGCTTTCCTCACATCACTCATTTTTTTAATATGGCACTTTTTCTTTCTACTCAACTTCCCCTCATTCTTTTCTCTCAGGAACTCTAAACTCTTCTTCCCCTCAAGTTCACCCTTCTCACTTGATCTCCCGGTTGTTCTCTCGTGTTTCCCCTCTTCACTCTTGCCCTTAACCTTCCCTTCCTTTTCTTTTCTCTCAACCTTACTTTTAAGCTTTCTTTGATCCTCCAAGAGTTGTTGTGGTAAAAGTGGAACAAGCTTGATTGGCTTTCCTTCTTGGATGAAAGAGTACAAGTTCTTCTCACCATCATGTGTGACCTTTCTATCAAATTGCCATGGTCTCCCAAGAAAAATGTGACAAGCTTGCATAGGAACAACATTACAAAGAACTTGATCATAGTAAGTACCAATCTTAAAGTGAACCAAAACTTGCTTTACCACCTTTACCTTTCATACATCATTCAACCATTGAAGTCTATATGGTTGAGGGTTTTTTTGTGTAGAAAGCTTCGAATTCTCCACCATGGTTGAACTTGCTACATTGGTGCAACTTCCTCCATCAATGATGAGGCTACAAACTTAGTCCTTGATTTGGCACCTTGTGTGAAATATGCACTCTTTTTGTTTGGCTTTCTCCTTGATTTGCACACCATCTTAATCTTTTATTCTCACTCCCAGTATGCATCAGGATCATTCCTCCCTTGGAGGGATGGAATAGTAAGCTTGATGGAGTTGAGATTGTTGTCCTCTCTCGGCTCCCCCTCATTGGAAACCCATGGTCGTGCCAAGCACCTTCATCCTCTTTAAGCTAATCTCTCCTTGCACCTCTCCTTGGTTGCAAGATGAGGTTAAGTGCCCTTGGTAGCCTTAAGTCTATATCCTGAATCCTCCTCATGAGTCTATTGAGGGTTTCATGAAGTTTCTGCTAGCGTTGTGCCCAATAGCCAATCATGAGATGATTGTATTTTACATATTTGAGTCATGATATTTTGTTGAGGTGTTAATCTAGTAATTGTGTTTGTTGTATTATTTCTGTGTGACATAATCAAACATAATTATAACCTTAGAATAATAATATTCTTAAACATCCCTGCTGTAGTATTATTGTAGAGTGGGTTGTAATAATATGTAAAGACTAATATGAAATATGTAGTCCGTATATGGGTACAAGTTGGAGAACTTGTGTATTGGACTAACCTACCATGAGAATGCTACGTGGATCGTTATATGAGTGTCATGAGTGATTCTCATAGCAATCATGGTATATGTAGTCCTTTGACCAAAGGTCAATAAGGTTTCCTACATGTGAGTAACATACTTTGATACTTCTTTTCGTTGCTCATAACTAAGTGAATAAGAAGGTGGTCATTGGGTATGTCACATATCATGTGGAGGGTTTTGTATGATCCAGATGGGATTTGTCCCTCCTATGTAACACGAGTGATATCTTTAGGCCCCTTGATAGAGTAAGACTAAGAAAATACATGGCCATGCTCAGATGAGTTGATATATGTTATCAATTTCAAGTTAGTTTACTCGGTAATCAAGAACATAGATTAGGCTATACGAGAGTGACACATTCCATGTCTCGTGCTTGGTCTTGATATCTTGGGCAAAAGGATAATGATCATAGAGTTTTAGTCAAATCACCAACTATCTTGTCACTTGGGTAGCAATGACGTGTTGCTAGACACTACTCATTGTTTATGATCATAAATGTGATTTATGATCTTTGCCAATGTGATAGGAGCTTATTAGGTCACACACATAGAGCCAATTGGATTGTTTGAGTGCATGGGCCAAATTGTTTAGGTTTTTTGTTTCATAATAATTTTGGATGAATAGTTGGCCCAATAGTTGAGGCATTAATGAAGCCCCAATTAAACCTAATTGGATTAAGGTTTTGAAACCCATTGGGCTTGGGAGTTGAGTCTCCCTATATATACATCATATACTGAAAATTTTGTAAATCTTGCCTTAGCCTCCCTATGGATGAAATCAGAAGAGTTCTGAAAGTTCCAGCCGCACTCTTCCTTTGCCATTCCTTACAGGATGCAAGCTAGCACTGCGGACACAAGAGGAACACATCTGCCGGGACATGGTGGCGGCGTGGCGATCCCGAGAGGCTCGTGTGGATACCGTAGAGAGTTTGAACATGTCAACTATTTATGTTTTGTGATTTGACTCAATAGTTGGGTGAAAGATACCAACCGACTAAGTATAAAATTTTTGAACACCCAATTTACCCCATTTCACTTGGATCCAGAAGGGTTTTGGCTATTTTCTGCTGTGCTTGTTTGGCTTCTGGTACCCTACAGTGGTATTAGTGCTACTTGTGAAAATCTGAATTGGGATTGAGTGTTGAATCACATGGTTTGTTGTTTGTTTAGTTGCTTTCGATCATGATTAATTAGATTGATTCATGATGTATGAAACTCAAACTCGTCATGTATATATGAGATATATATAAAGAAATGACATACACTGGTTCATGAGATTAACCCTAGATTGATGGGTGTAAGATACCTATCTAAATCAGGATTGTTGCAATAGATGCAAAACTCTAGTAAGGACGGATTAGGGCTGTTCGAGCACCTTGAGTAGAGTGCTTTTGGTGGCCCAGATGGAGGTGGTCTCAGGTGCTTAGTTGTTCACCGGCTAGCAAGATCGCCATATGCAAATTGTGACTTTAATAAAACGTGTGAATAAACACATGTTAATTGGCATGTATTTTGTTGAATGAGATTTGACATGATATGCTAATTGGTGGTTGTAGCATGGTACATGGTTAAAGCCCATGTTGGTTGTACTTGTAAATACGGCCTATGAGTCATGCCTTTTCTTGTTACTCTTATTGTACATTCTTTTCTCACCTTACTCTCCTCGAATGTAACTCAAGGTTTCTATTATTGATGTAATTGTACATTTTGGGATTGTCCGAGGTGGTGTTTCTAAGGAGGTGACTACAAAGAGAAAACCAAGCAATAGGGAGAAAAAGCTTGTGAAGACATTTTCTTTTCTTAGGATTTTATGATATTCTCATTGGCTTGAGAATATTGCATAGTTCGGGCTTTAACCATGTCACGTTTAATTTGGTTTTAGCATGAGATGCATGTTTTATATTTTTATGTGATGCATGTTAAGACAATGAAAGATGATAATTCGCGAGATCAAAAAGAAAATCCCTCAAACAAAATATTAAGTCACTAAATGTGATGCCTTTCAAATGTTGGCACTCATCAATACTTTGATCAACATTAGGGGGGTTTGCCAAAGCAAAGCACTTATGTTCATCTTGGTAAGATGCGATGGGATAAAAGTGATATCCAAATTGTTAACTTTGGGTTTGACATAACTAAGTCATCCTAATAGGATTGGGGCTTAGAGGCATAGAGTTGGGCTTAAGTTCATGAGATGAGATTGGACAAGTGTTGTTCACCTAATTATCCAAGAGTTGTATGAGATGCAATTGGCAAGGATTTGCCTACCTAAATAACTATAACTTAAGAGAAAAGCCAAAGCTGACTCAGGTTATGGTAAAATATGGATCTTGCCTCACTAGAATACTTTAGCACTGAGGTGTTCTGAAATAATATCAAGGGTTATTATTTTGAGTAAAATAGTTGGAATATCATTTAATAAAAGTCTTTATTAAATGAACTAAAATGCATGACTCTTACACTGCATATTTACTGTTATAGATTACCATGGCACAAAACACATTGACACTTTCATTTGCAATCGATCCTTGATAACGAAAAACTGAATGGGACCAACTTTCTCAAATGGTACTGAAATTTAAGGATAGTCTTCAAGCAAAAGAGAAAGGACTATGTCCTAGAGCAGCCTATTCCGTATGAGGTTGCTGCCAAAGCTCCAAGAGGTGAAAGGGATGCTCACAAGAAGCATGCTGATGATGCTTTGGATGTTGCTTGCCTCATGCTTATTACCATGGAATCTGAGCTCCAGAAGCAACATGAAAACATGGGATCATTTGATATGATCAAACATCTCAAAATGCTCTTCCAAAAGCAAGCTAGGCATGAGAGGTTTGAGACCTCTAAGGCATTGTTTCAGTGCAAAATGTCTGAAAGAAGTCTTGTAGGTCTTCATGTGCCCAAGATGATTGGGTACATTGAGAATTTTGAGAGTTTGGGATATGCCTTTAGAAAGAGTTGGATATTGATGTAGTCTTGCAATCATTGTTGGAAAGCTATAGTCAGTTCTTCATGAACTACAAGATGAATGATCTTGATATGTCCCTCCCTGAATTGCTTAACATGTTGAGAACTACTGAGCAAAACCTTAAAAAGGCTAAGCCCATTATGATGGTTTAGAAGGGCAAGGAAAAAGGAAAAGCCAACAAAAAGAAGAATAAAGCTAAAGGAAAGTCCATTTCTAATTTTTCTTCAAGTGTACTAAAACCATCTGATGGTGTGGCTAAGGAAAAGGAGTACTTCCATCGTAAGCAACCTGAACACTGGAAGCGCAACTGCAAGCTCTATCTTGAAAAACTTGCTAAGGAGAAGGGAAGTAAGACTTCCACTTCAAGTATTTTTGTTATAGAGGCTAACTTTTCTACTTCATCATCTTGGGTATTGGATAATGGATGCGGATCTCACATTTGTGCAAATATGCAGGATCTAAGAAGGAGTAAAAGATTGGCCTGAGGTGAAGTGGACCTACGTGTTAGAAATGGAGCAAGAGTTGCTGCCTCGGTCGTAGGGACTTATATTTTCACGTTGCCTAGTGAATTGGTTTTAGAATTAGACAAGTACTACTTTGTGCTTTACTATTAGTAGAAATTTGATTTTTGTTTCTTGCTTGGACATGAAAGGTTTTTCATTTATAATAAAGGACAAATGTTGTTCTATTTATTTGAATGAAATCTTTTATGGTAGTGCTTAACTTAGCATTGGTTTGTATGTTCTAGAACTTGAAAATCTAATCTAAAATGTGAATACCAAGAAGGTCAGATTGAATGATTCTAACCTGACCTATCTCTGGCACTATCTCATCTGGGCCATATAAATGAGACCCGTGTATCCAAGATCCATAAGGATGGACTCTTGGACTCATTTGATTTTGAATCATATGAGACATGTGAGTTAAGTTTTTTTGGCAAGATGACCAAAACCCCTTTCATTGGGCAAAGTGAAAGGGCTAATAACTTGCTAGGACTCATACATAGTGATGTATGTGGCCCTATGTCTACACATGCTAAAGGAGGCTTCCAATACTTCATTACCTTTACTGATAACTTTAGTAGATATGGCTATGTATATCTTATAAAACAAAAGTCAGAATCCTTTAAAAAGTTCAAAGAATTCAAGAATGAAGTACAAAATCAACTAGGGTAAAGTATCAAGGTACTTCAATCTGATCAAGGTGGAGAATAGTTGGACCGAGAATTCCTTGACTGGAGAATAGTTGGACCGAGAATTCCTTGACTATGTAAAAGAGTGTGGTATAGTATCACAACTCACTCCACCTGGTACACCTCAATGGAATGGTGAATCTAAAAAAAGAAATCAAATTCTATTAGACATGGTTCGATCAATGATGAGTCAAGCTGACCTTCCAAACTCCTTTTGGGGACATGCACTAAAGACAGCCACTTTTACACTAAACCGAGTTCCATCTAAGTCAATTCAAAAGACACAATTTGAGATATAGAATCGGAGGTGTCCCAGTTTGTCTTTTATGAAGATTTGGGGCTGTGAGGCTTAGGTGAAATGTCAATCTCTGACAAGCTAGGGCCTAAATCTCGTAAATGTCTTTTTGTTGGGTATCCCAAAGAAACAAAGGGCTACTTTCTCTATAATCCGTTCGAGCAGAAAATGTTTGATGCTCAAACTAGTGTCTTTCTATAAAAAGAGTTTATCTCTAAAGGAACCAGTGGGAGAAAAGTAGAACTTGAAGAAATTCAAGAACAACAAGGGGACATAGAACTTGAAATAGAACCTGATCAGACACCACAAGATGTTGTGGTTCAGGAGTTTGTTCTTGTAGCACAGAGCCCATGTAGGTTTATTAGGATTCAATGTGAGCCCAAGAGATATGGATTTCTCATCATTCACATTGGTGATGTGATGCTCATGGATCAAGATGGGCTCACAACCTACCAAGAAGCTTTGTCGGGATAGGTTTTGAAAAATGGCTAAAGGCCATAAAGTCCAAGATGGAATCCATGTATGAAAACCAAGTATAAACTTTGGTTAATCCACTTGAAGGGGTAAAACCTATGGGTGCAAATGGGATTTTAAGAAGAAAACCGACATGGATGGTAATGTGATTACCTTTAAGGGATGATTGGTTGCAAAAGGTTTAAAGCAAATTCATGGTGTTGACTATGATGAGATTTTTTCACCAGTTGCCATGTTGAAATCTAGCCAAATTTTATTGACTATTGCTACACACTATGATTATGAGATATGGTGAATGGATGTCAAAACTACATTTCTTAATGGAAAGCTACTTAATGATGTGTACATGAACAGCCTAAGGGTTTTGTCACTCCAAAGAATGCCAATAAAGTGTGCAAGTTGCAATGGTCCATTTTTGGACTGAAGTAAGCTTCCCAGAGATGGAATCTTCATTTTGATAAGGCAATTAACAAGTTTGGTTTCATCAAAAATGAAGATGAACCTTGTGTTTACAAGAAGGTTAGTAGGAGCGTTATTGTCTTGTTAGTGTTGTATGTAGATGACATACTACTCATCGAGAATGACATTTTCGAGCTATAGTTTGTAAAGGCTTGGCTAGGGAAATGTTTATGTATAAAGGACTTGGGTGAAGTAACCTATGTGTTAGTCATTAGGATCTATAGAGATTGTTTTAAAAAGCTACTCAGCCTAGGTCAAGGTACATACATTGACAAGGTGCTAAAGAGGTTTAGCACACAAGACTCCAAGAAAGGATTCTTGCCCATGTCACATAGTATAACTCTTTTTAGATCTCAGTGTCAGAGTAAACCTAGGGAGAGAGAACCTATGAGTAAGATTCCATATGCCTGAGCAATTGAATCTATCATGTATTCCATGATATGTACTAGTCTCGATGTCTCGTATGCCTTGAGCATGATCAGCAGGTACAAATCAAACCCTGGTGAGAGTCACCGGATAGCTGTTAAGAACATCCTTAAGTACCTATGAAGGACTAAGGATGCATTCTTGGTCTTCAAAGGTGAAGATGAGCTCATTGTAAGAGTTACATCTATCCTAGTTTCTAATATGATAAGGATGATTTTAGGTCACAATCCGGTTATGTGTTTTTGCATTGGTGGTGGTGCTGTGAACTCAAAGAGTTCAAAGCAAGAGACAGTAGCCAACTCTACAATAGAATCTAAGTTCATTGCCACCTCTGATGTTGCGAAAGAGGCTGTTTAGATTAAGAAGTTCAACACAAAACTTGGAGTAGTTTTAAGCATTGCTGACCCGATAGAGCTCTATTGTGACAGCAATGGACTAATCGCACAGGCTAAGGAACCTCGATCTTACCAGTGGTCAAACACATACTCTAACGCTATCATCTCAAAAGGGAGATCATCGAAAGGGGTGATGTAAGGATAGGCAGGACTCAACAGATAGCAACATTGATGATCCATTGATGAAAACCCTCATGTAGCAAAAGCATGATAGTCATTCTAGATCCATTGGTATTAGATAGATGGATGATTGGCTTTAGTGTAAGTGGGAGATTGTTAGTGTTGTGCCCAAAAGCCAATCATGAGATGATTGTATTTTGTTCGTTGATTCATGATATTTTATTAAGGCATTTGATGCCCATCAGCATCATCTCCACTGCGTGTCGTGGTGAATGTGGCAGGGACTTCAGGAGGTACAGGCGAGTCTTGAAAGAAGGTGCTCTGTATTGATCACTTGTGATGCCCGACAGCCTCTTCGTGTGGCAGGCACGGTGAGGTCAAGAAGGACTTTCGGTATGGGAGAGAGCCCGAAAAGAGGATTCCTCAGGAGGACCTGCCTGAAACATTCAGAAAACAGGGGTTAGGAGGTCCCCAGAGTCTTTTTCTGGGGAGGAGCCTCAGACGCCCAAGTTAGTGCTTTAAGAGCTGGAGAAAGGGTAGTAGGCACAAGAGACTCTTGCCTGCTATGTTTCCCAGGGGGCTGAAAGGAGAGGATTCAGGGTGGAGAGAGGAGAGAGATTCAGCCCTTGACCCATGCCCCCCTTAGACCATTCCCCTGATGTATATAAGAGGGAGTGAGCCCTTCGGATTATAACACATGTATGGATGGATGTCATCCGTACTTCTGGGCGTGGGGGCCCCTAGCCGCCTGCAGGCTCATCGGGCCACGAGTTGTGACAAGCGTAGCCCTACATGACAGGACGTGGACAGTGGCGGTGTGTCAGAGTGCATATGAGGGCGGTGTGCAGGGTGTGCGGGCGGAATGTTAGAGACTCCTTGATGGCTCCTGCCATACCTCCGAGGTCCCCTTGGTTGATTTCTCACTTCGGAGTGAGGGGCCTTTCCCCGGAGTCAGACTGGTATTTCGAGGTATTCCCTGGCTCCGAAGTTATTCCTTCAGGGGACTTTTTGCTGCAGAAGGTAGCTGGCTCTTATCCCTCGAAGCTAGTTCGGTCACCTTCCCGAGGGAGGCGGCACGCTAGTTTCCCGAGGTTGGTATTCGACGGGCCGCCGAGATCGTGTACCTCAGGTGTCTGACTCCTTTTTTTCTGGAGTCCTTAGGTGTTTAGGCTATCACATGCCCCCCCCCCTCAGAAAGCCGGAGTGGAGACTTCGGCTAGTGGTCCTTTCGCAGGCACTTTTCGGGACTCGGAGTGTGATGTTTGCAGGAGAGGCGCTTCACCACATAGGAGATAAGCCTTGTTCGGACAGGTGTCACCTGTCCGACCTTTGGTATTCTCGAGATACCCAACCTCTTTACTTTTTCTGCCATAGACTAGTGGATGATCACGTCTTGAAACTAGGCGTGTCAGTCTAGAGCGGTGCACCTGGGTTTTCAGGATGTCAGAAAACGCGTCCTAGTTTCTCGTGACGGGCGACACTTGGCAGGTGCTGGTTGGGATGGGTACGTCTTTTCGCGCGTGAAGGGCAATTATAGGGACATTTTGCCTTAACGCAGCAATTATGACGCCCTTTTGGCTACCCTTCCTCGATCTATATAAGCCTCCTCCTGTCATACTCTTCATTTGTTTTTCTTTCCTCTCACTTTGCTCTCGTTTGCTCTTGTGCCTTCTCTCCATTTTTGCGGCGGTATTAACGGCGGTGCTTCTTCCGGCCACCTTTTACGATGGCATCCACAAACCCTGACTTCGGCAAGACTTTTGGTGGGTTCTAACTCTAGAGATCCTTTGGTTTCTGCTTTTCTTTTAGCTTCCCGAAGTCGCTTTTCTTCTTTTCGAAGTCTGTTTTTTGGCCAACCATGTCTTTGCCTATTCCCGAGAGCTGGCAACCTCTTATGTCTCACCCTTACTGCTCCACTTCTGAGAAATTAGAGAAGTGGACAGCCAAATTTTTCCTTCGCTCCTATGCCACCACAAGGTTACCCCACCTCGGCCACTTTAGCTTCATGAATCGGGACGACGAGGTTACCATTTTTTGAGCCCAACTAAAGACCGGACTTCGTTTTCCTCCACCGAAGATGATTTGTGACTTTTGCCAATTTCATGGCATAGCCGTAAATTAGCTTCCTCCCAACTCTTACTGCTATTTCAATGCCTTTCTCTGCATGTGCGGGGTCTTCGAGGTAGAACCCCATTTTATCCTGTTCATGTAGTACTACAAGCTCTATCCGGTTTTGAAGGGTGGCTTTTATTTCATACTACCTCGGGGATCTCGGAGCAAAAAATTCATGTTCACCTTCGCTACCAAAGATAGCTGGTGGGGGTGGCAAAGGAAGTTCTTCTTCCTAAAGGTGGCGGAGGCCTGGTCGCATGTTCCGACTAAGTGGGCTCGGGGAAAGCTAGAGACGGATGTCATGGATCCCAAGAAGTTGCTAACTCCTGAGTTGGCGGAGAGGTTTGAGGACTTCGACAGACGTATCCGGGCTGTCACCGACTGGGATGCCGAGGTTCCTCCACGCTCTCTCTACCCCTTCCCTATCATGTGGAACCTTATGGCCGAGGAGGTCCTTTGGGAGTTGGGGGTAGTTAAGGAGCATAAGAAGGATCTTGGCATGCCAGCTCCTACTACCGAGGCCTTTTTTGAAAGTAAGTTTCCTTTCAAAGTTTTCAGCATAAGTGCCTGTCTGGACTCACACTGATGTTTTCCCTCTTTTTCAGAGATGGGCGACGAATCTGCTGCCTACTATAAGTCTCTCTTCCTTGGTCAAGCCGAGAAGGGGGAACAAACGAAGAAAGGCGTCTCCAAGAGGCGTAAGACTACTGGGAGCGAACCGTCTTCGGCCAAGAAGGCGAAGCAGGACACTCTTCTTCCACCCCCGGAGGGTGTGGTGGAGGTCGACGGTGACATTGCAACTTCCACCAAGCCTGAAACTCCCGCCGAGGTTCCTACCGGGGTCGTTACTGTTGCTGCTGCTTTGAGTCCCACCACGTCGGTGGATCTTCTGGGCTCTTTGGCAAGGGGTTCCTCTGCCGAGGAGTTGGCAAAACGCTAAAGGGATAAAGGCAAAGATATTCCTGCCGACATGGAGGAGGTCCGGGACTTCGATGACAACGTTGCTGAGGTTGCACCTGGTTTGTCTCTTACCCCTTTTTCATACTCGTATCCTCACAACTTGTATAGTTAAGGAGCTTTGTCTGACTTACGCTTTCAACTTTTCAGAGGATCTGGCGCCCTTAGCTTGGATGGTTAAGCATGCCTGGAGGCGGGCTCTTCGGGATTCCCACATCCTAAAGGACAAGGTTCCAAGGGAGCCGTTCTGGTCTTTTACGGAGGACATGAACCTGTTCTCCGAGGATTGCCGGGAAATGGGTCCCCAGATGGTGAGGGGCGTGCTCACTCAGGCTTCCTTCAAGGCAGTTGCTGAGGAGTGTGCCTCCGAGGATACCCTTGCCACTCAGGTTTCCGAGCATGCTGCCCAAGTAGTTCTTCAGGCCTCTTCATTTTTCCTCCCGCTTTTTTGTCTAAGTGTTTTGACTTTCCTTGTATAAATTTCACTAAGTACCTTCTTTTTTGTAGCTCTTGGCGTATAGTGGATACCTTCGGGCTTGGGCAGCAAAGCAGTCTTTGGTTCGAGCTTGGGCCAAAGATAAATTAGCGAAGGCCAAGGTCTTCTGCGCTAACTCGGTTGTGACGAACACCGAGTTGAGCCGAATAGCCAAGGAGAGGGTTGCCAAGCTTCGGAAGGAATTCTTGAAGGGCCAAGATGAGCTTTTGAAGGATTTCTCCAAAAAGATGTCCGACCTTGGCAAGAAGGTTGTGAGCTTATCCTCAGCCAACGAGGCCATTCAGAAGGAGAAAGAAGAAGAGGCGGCTCTCCTGACGAAGGCTCTTGCTGACAATGCCGAACTTCAAGCCAAGGTCGACTCACTGAAGAAGGATTCAAAGAAGAAGGAGAAGATAAAGGAGCTGGAGAAGGAGGTTGCAGATCTTCAGAAAGAGGTTTCGGATCTTCAGAATGAGGCGGATGACTTGGACGTAGAAAAATACAAAGCCGTTCAAGCGACCAAGGTTTCCATTCAGGACGGCTTCTGCCTAGCTCATCACCAATTTCTGAAGAAATATTCGGACCTCAACCTTTCCTTCTTGGCTGCCCTGGATATTCCCGAGGGTCCTCGATGGACTTGGTCGAAAGTCGAGCTCCTTAACTTGCCATTTGCCCCTCCTCCTGCACCGAAGGCAACTGCCAAAGACACAGGAGCCGGAGCTTCCCATGACGCCGGGGTCCCTTAGATATTCTAGGGCCTTTGCCTTCTTCTTTTCTCTTTGTGTTTTTCTTCTTGTAACCTTCTCCTTGTACCAAGACCTTCTTCAATGAATTTTCCCTCATAATTTGGTTAAGTCTTTTGAGCAATTTTTTGTTTCCTAGTTGCCCTGACCACTTTCAGTCAGAGGACTTCGGAGAGGTACACTTTGCTAGTTTCATCGGCCAACCTTCGGGTAAACGTTCGTTGTTGGCGAAGTTCCCTTAGGCAAATTTTAGCCTGCCCTCGTCAACCGTATTCGATAGACTTCAACTTTTTTGGGCATATAGCCCAACCGACTTCGGAAGGAAAACATGATTTTCGGGAGCGTGTGCTTCAGCTTTGTTCGGCAAGTATTCTTCAGATAGGGGAAAACTTCTGTACTTAGACAAATTTCTAACTTGTACAATTTCTTCTTTGAAATTCTAAGTATAGAGTTTCTTTAAGGCATCTGAGTGCCATGTATTCTTTCAGTTTTCCCCCTTCGGTGTCGCCAAGCTTGTATACTCCCTTTCGGACCTCGTCTATGGCCAGATAAGGCCCTTTCCCATTTGGCCGAAGTACCCCATGGGACGATTTTCGGGGTTCAAACTCGGCTTTTCAGAAGATGAGGTCTCCTTTCGTTATTCCTTTTGGCCTATCATGCAGGTTCGCGCTCATGGCCACCTTTTGCTGAAAGGCCCTTCCTCTAAGCTCGGCCATTCCTCTGTGTTCGCCAACTAGGTCGAGCTTAGTTCTTAACCCGAGGTCATTTCCTCTTTTGTCGAACACTTGTATTCTAACTGATGGCCGTACTATTTCAATCAGGGATAATGGCCTCTGTACTGGAGATAACTGAGAAAGGTGTCTCCCCCATGGCCCCTCGGGGAGTTGTCTGATAACTCCTCAGTACGTTAGGAAGTTCTCCTGGCCACTTTCCCTTTGTTTCTTTTATAGTCCCTCTTTTATAGTTCTGTTGGCTACCTCCACTTGTCTGTTGCTCTGGGGCTGAGCTAGTGGGACGAAGTGCGTTTTCATTCCAAAATTGGTGACGAATTCTTGGAATCCCTTGTCCATAGACTGGGAACCATTATCGGCCACTATCACCGTCGGTATGCCAAATCTGCATATCATGTTTTTCCAGACAAAATTTTGTATATCTTTTGCCGAAGTGGTCACTAGAGGTCCTGCCTTGTTTCGCTTAGTGAAGTAGTCCACTGCTACTATGCAGAACTTCACTCCTTCGGGTTTTTTCGGGAGTGGCCCGGTGAGGTCTATGCCCCATGCTGCAAAGGGGCAAGGGTAATCTTCCGGGGTTATCCACTCCGAAGGCAACCTTTGGGTGCTGGTGTGTCTCTGACAATTTTCACACCTCCTGGACGAATTGTCCTGCACCCTTTTTACCGATACATCTCTGTAACGGACTTGCTCACCCTTGCCGGTATAATTCTTCCTTAATTAGGGAATATCATCAGAAACATCTTCTCACTTTTCACCGCTTCATGAGGATTTTTGAGACTCTTTAGTCGTGAGATACCTCTTTGTAGGATTTTTCCCCCCTTTGTCCGAGGTTGCTGTACCTAGCGTTGCCATGCTCGGATGGCCCAACACTTTGGTAACCAAGTTTGATGGCTCTGGTGGCCTCCCTGCCCTTGGGCCCCCGAGGGGCTACTCCAGCGCCCTACTGTTCTGCGCTTGAGATTTCTTCGACAGGGAGTTTCCACTTTGGATCTACCTTCGCTCGGTCTCTCCCGTTGGTTTCAGCATTTTCCATTTCTGGGGTTTCGGCAATGAAGTCTGCCAGTGCCTGGGCTTTTATTTCCCTTCTAGACTCACACGTGATGTAGTACTCTCCGAGTTCGATGCACCATTTTGATAGTCTTCCCGAATGCTCTACTCTTTTTCATGACGCTGCGCAGAGGCGGGTCACTTCGGACAGTGATAGCGTGTCCTTAGAAGTAGAGTCACATCCTTTTGCCTACAAGTACGAAGGCGTAGACGGCCTTTTGGGGCAATGGGTATCCAACTTTGTTGCCGAGGAGACGGTGACTTTTCTTCAGGTGCAGAACTCCTTCGACGGGGAAGTCTGGGTCATCTTGAACCTATTTTTCCCGTAGGTCGCGTTCTGAGGGGTATGCTTCCCGTCGAGGACTCATCTCGTTAATCTCCGCTTCCCCAAACTCCTGTGAGTTGACATGGGACTCTTCTCTCGGTGAGGTATTGATGAGGAGGGCCTTCAGCCTGAATTTGGCTGCGACCATCTTCAGTCTCACTGCTGCGTCATTTTGGCCAGGACAGAGCATGGGAACTCGCATAGGAAGTCCATGGTAATAGTCAGAGGACGTTCGTCCTCGAGCAGGGAAGTCCCTGCTGTAGTCGTTCGGTTGCCGATTGAACCTTTGGCACGGACGGGGACCTCAGAAGTCCCTTGTCCTTAGAACGCCGAGTTTCAACGACGATGACCTGGGAGTATTTCGAACAGACGGCGCCAAATGATGCCCATCAGCATCATCTCCACTGTGTGTCATGGTGAATGTGGCAGGGACTTCAGGAGGTGCAGGCGAGTCGCGAAAGAAGGTGCTCTGTGTGGATCACCTGTGATGCCCAGCAGCCTCTTCGTGTGGCAAGCAGGGTGAGGCCAAGAAGGACTTCCGGTATGGGAGAGAGCCCAAAAAGGGGATTTCTCAGGAGGACCTGCCTGAAACACTTAGAAAACAGGGGTTAGGAGGTCCCCGGAGCCTTTTTCCGGGGAGGAGCCTCTGACGCCCAAGTCAGTGCTTTGAGAGGTGGAGAATGGGTAGTAAGCACAAGAGACTTTTGCCTGCCGTGTTTCCCAGGGGGCTGAAAGGAGAGGATTCAGGGTGGAAAGAGGAATGAGATTTAGCCCTTGACCCGTGCCCCCCTGAGACCATTCCCCTGATGTATATAGGAGGGGGTGAGCCCTCCGGATTGTGACACGTGTATGGATGGATGTCATCCATACTTCTGGGCGTTGGGGCCCCTAGCCGCCTGCAGGCTCCTCGGGCCACGAGCTGTGACAAGCGTAGCACTACATGACAAGACGTGGGCAGTGGTGGCGTGTCAGAGTGCATATGAGGGTGGCGTGCAGGGTGTGCGGGTGGAATGTCAGAGACTCCTTGATGGCTCCTGCCGTACCACTGAGGTCCCCTTGGTTGATGTCTCCCTTCGGAGCGAGGGGCCTTTCCCCGGAGTCGGACTGGTACTTCGGGGTATTCCCTAGCTTTGAAGTTAGTCCTTTGGGGGACTTTCTCTTGCAGAAGGTAGCTGGCTCTTATCCCACGAAGCTAGTTCGGTCGCCTTCCCGAGGGAGGCAACACGCTAGTTTCCCGAGGTTGGTATTCGACGAGCCGTCGAGATCGTGCACCTCAGGTGTCTGACTCCCTTTTTTCCGGGGTCCTTAGGTGTTCAGGGCGATAGCACTTTGACTATCAGCATTAATCCAGTAATTGTGTTTGTTGTACTGTTTTTGTGTGACATAATCAAACGTAATTATAACCCTAGAATAATAGTATTCTTAAATGTCCCTGTCTAGTATAATTGTGGAGTAGGTTGCAATAATACATAAATACTAGCATATGTGGAGACTAATATAAGATATGCAGTCTACATATGATTAGAAGTTGGGGAACTTGTGTACTATACCGACCCACCATGAGAACACTACACAGATCGTTATATGAGTGTCATAAGTGATTCTAATAGTGATCATGGTATATATAGTCCTTTGACCTAAGAACAACAAGGTTCCTTAAATGTGAGTAACATACTTTGATACTTCCTTTTATTGCTCGTAACTATATGAACAAGAAGGTGGTCATTGGGTATGTCACATATCATGTAGAGTGTTTCGTACGATTAAGATGGGATTTGTCCATCCTTTGTAACACGAGTAATATCTTTGGGCCCCTTGATAGAGTGAGACTAAGAAAATGCATGGCCATGTTAGGATGAGTTGATTTACGATTTCAATGTCATCAGTTTAAGTTAGTCTACTCGGTAATCAAGAAACCATAGATTGGCCTATACAAGACTGACACATTCCATGTCTCATGCTTGGTCTTGATATCTTGGACTAAGGGACAATGACATATACAAATAATGATCATAGAGGTTTAGTTGAATCGCTGACTTTCTTGTCACTTGGGTAGCAATGATGTGTTGCTAGACATCACTCATTGTTTATGATCATAAATGTGATTTATGATCATTGCCAATGTGATAGGAGCCTATTGGGTCGTACACATAGAGCCAATTGGATTATTTTAGTGTCGGCCAAATTGTTTGGGTTTTTGTTTCATAAAAATTTTGGATTAATAATTGGCCCAAAGGTTGAGCCATTAATGAAGCCAAAAATTAAACCTAATTAGATTAGGGTTTGAAACCCATTGGGCTTGGGAGTTGAGTCTCACTATATATGCATCATATAGTAAGAATGTTGTAACTCTTGCCCTAGCCTCCCTAAGGATGAAATCAGAAGAGTTCTAAAAGTTCCAGCTGCACTCTTCTCTTGCCATTATTTTGAGGACATAAGCTAGCACTGCGGGCGCAAGAAGAACGCATCTGCTGGGACATGGTGGAGGCATGGTGATCTTGAGAGGCTCAAGTGGGTACTGTAGAGAGCTTAAACATGTCAATTGTTCAAGTTTTGTGATTTGACTCAACAGTTTCGTGAAAGATCTTAACTGACTAGGTATAAAATTTCTAAACACTCGATTTACCCCGTTTCACTTGGATCCTACAAGGTTTCAGTTATCTTCGGCTATACTTGTTTGGCCCCCGAAAGCCTACAATTCCCTCATGGTAGGCTCCTCATTGTGCCTCACTTCAATTCTTCTGTCCTCATGTCCCTCCATACTCCTAAAAACAATGATCCTCACACACTTACCTCATGTGTTTCACTCAAAAGATGAACGCTCAAAACACTCAATTTGTTAGTGAAAATATTGCTATTAAAAGAGTCCTCAAAAGTTCTAAGAAAACTTTCATCAAAGCATACAAGATAATTTGAATCCTTGAAAACAATTTTTTGACTCCAAAATAAAGGTGGGCTAAATAAGCTTTAGGCTCAAAACAAAGGGTTAGGGTTTGTGAGTGCAAAAACCAAATCACTTGTGCAAGCTTCTTTTGCAAACATTGTTCCTTTCTTTTTCTTTCTTTTCTTTTTCTTTTTTTTTTTTTGAAACCACATTTTTCCTTGCTATTTTGTTGCTATAGCACTTTCCTTCTTGAAGTTCCTTGCTTCCAAAGACAAAAAGTTAGATTTCTTTTTAGCCAAGACAAGAAACTATAAAAAATTTGCACAATTTAAAACAACCTTTTGGTACCGAAACTTCTTGAACTAGGATCCTTCTTTTTTTGTTCGTTTTCTTGACCCTAGGATGTTGGAAAAAATGAAAACAAGGAAGATTAATATGGCTAGGCATGAAAATAAAATATAAGCATCAAAAGACAGCAAATGAATTAAAACCAAAAATTAGGAAACCCTAGTTTGACATCTTTTTGTTTTTTTTTGTTTTTGTTGTTTTGATTGGAAACAAGGCTGGAAAAAAAAAGAACAAAGACCTAAAACAAGAATAAAAAGGATTAAAATAGAGAATTAAATCAAAAAATTACTATAAAAAATTGAAAGAAAAATGAAGAGAAAAATTGAAAGAAAAATGAAGAGAAAAAATAACACAAAGATATGTCTTTCAAATGGAACTTGTGGCTCTAATACCAACTAATGCGAACCCTAATGGTGTAAAGACCATGAAACATGCCCAAGATATTTTTCAAGCTCCATAAGACATCAAAGAGACTGGATTTTAAACCCTCACCCCTAATCAACTTGTGATTAGAAACAAAAAGTATAAGAAAACCAAGAACATAAGTAACTTGTGCACCAAAGTAGTCTTTAATAAACAAAGAGAATTTCTCTCAAAAGAGAAATATTATTTCAGTGAAAGGTTGTGATTTTCACCCAAAATATGTGCCTGTTTATAGGCCAAAACTAGGGAAAAAAGCATACCAAAACTCGCAGCCAAACCCTAAGTTCAAAGGAGTTAAGAAAACATAATCAAACTAGGACTAAAACACCTAATATGCACATGTTTAATGTGTGCAGCAAATTCCACTCATCTTGTGCAACTTGAATCACTTCTATGGCCCTAATAACATCCTAAATAATATAAATAATTGTGAAAATAAAATAAAATACATTTCAACACAAGATTGGCACTAAAAATCCCAAAATAGTCTTCCTGGGTGCACTTAAGGGCTCCTTAGGGTCCTTCCTTGTGTCTTCAACTTCAAGCCTGAATAATTGAGTTCCACTGGCTTAATACCTTCTATTAGATGTTAAAAAGAGGTCTTGAAGCTTTAGGGCATCTGTGAGGAATCATCCTAATACATACCTAATTAATTTCTTAATTAGGCTAAATTATTCTGTTGCCTAATCCAAACTCTTAATTAGGCCAAAATCGTCCCTCATTTCCAGGATCTTTTGCAAAGATTTACTATGTAAATCCTAGCCACTTTCCTAGCATTTAGTATTTACTTGAGAGTTAAGAAAAATATTTACTTAGTTCCAATAAAACATTTAAGTTTATTAAACTAAGATAGTGGTTTGGCAAGATTTAAAGAAAACATGAAATAAATATGTGTGGCCGCATAAGAAAAACATTTTTAATGTTCATGCAAGCAAAAATAATATATAATGCCAAACCATGGATGAAAACTACACTCATAGCAAGTAAATATTACGATACCACAATATCTAAGTGTTTTGCCTATCAGCCTAAGTAAGTAATGTCATGGGTAAAAGCCTAACCCAAATTAATAATAGTACATGCCATGGTTATGCTAAGTCAAAGTCAATACCATTAGACCTTCTACTAGCTACTACCACCATGCTACAAAATAGTCATGACCCAAATGGTCAGTAAGCCCACCTTTGCCTGGGAGAGAGAAACCTAAGTGAAGAGCAACCCAAGAAGTCCTTGCTCGACTACCTTGCTATATAAGGCAAATAATTTTTGAGTTAAACTCTAACCATAAGTGCATGCAACATATAAAAAATGAACATGTAGTGTATGTAAAATGTATCTATGAGAAACTAACAAACAAGTATCAAATAATCACTGTGGATTATTTGTCTCCTAGATGATGTTATCTGCACATTAACAATAAGGGTGAGTATATAAAATAATTAGGCATTCTAAAACAAACAACACATAACAACAGCACACATAATGGACCACATGCACACATTGCCATGCATGCATAAACCTTGCCCATAAACTATATGAGCGTGCCACGAGCTCATATGGTGTGGAGTATTATATAATGATCATCATATCATGCCCTTTCATGTGCATGACTCCTCATACTTCTCACACAAGCAAACAAACAAACAAGCAAAATACCCATTGGTCCATGTTTGCCCTTGAGCATGCATCCTTACATTTACCCATGAGCTTGCCAGTTTTCGCTAGCTCAAAAACTCCCTTATTGTATGCTGCAGGGTTTGACCTAATTTCATGTGTGTCCTAATGCCCTTGGATGTATTTTTCCCCATCTTGGGACCTATGCCCCATTGGGCCGATATGTATGTTTGTTTGTGGCTCAAGTCATTTAGTAGGCTTAAATGCCATTTGGGCCCTAGGGCTTCTACCGTGGGCTCTCCATCATGGATTATGTCCAAGGCAAAACCCAAGGCCCACATAGAAACCAAGCCCCAAGGGCATGCCCATAAGACCTCCTAGGTGTGCATAGCCACGAGCCCATAAGCGTATGCACACGCGCACCCCTAGCTTTGCCATTAGGAGCCCTTTAGGCATACATGGTTGCGTGACCCCTTGGGCATACTCATGTGCACCTTGTCACACCTAACTTACCATGCTCTTAGGCACCTAAATTAATCATGCATCTAGGGACCCATGCCACACACGCACAACCACATACCGAGCCCTTGAGATCGATCACAACCCTACACACCCAAACTGAGGCACACCTTTCTTGTGCTTGCCAAATTATGAAGCTTATGTCACACTCATCTATCAAGCACCCAATGCTTGATCCACACACCATTTTACAGCCCATGAACCAAGGGCACCACCTATTGCCCAAAACTAGAAGCTAGGTCTAACCTTAGTGCCATATAAGCCCTCTTTGGCTCTATGGGTCATCCCGTGCGCTTTTTCCCCTACCATTTGTCCTAGATTTTACAAAGATAAAACATGGCCAAAAATTCCCAACAAGAGAAGGGCTAGAACACCTTACCCTTGTGTAGATCACCAAGTTGCAAGCCCAAGTTTCAAGCACCAAGAGTCCTTTCTTAGTCTCCTTGGAGTCCTTTAACTAGATAGTAAAATAACCACTAGACCAAATAACATCTTTGAGCCTAGGAAAAAAAATTTTACTACACATAAACAAACCAAAATGACCTCCTCACCTTGGTGGAAAATCCCAAACCAAAACTCCTTTTCGAAGCTCTATAGTTCTCCTCCTTCTCACCATGCTTCACCTCAACAACCAAGGTTTTTCATGAGCAAAAGGTTTTTAAAGAAAAGGAAACCAAGGTATAGTAAAATAAATTTTCTCACCTAAAAATAAATAGCCCAAAGTGGTGCCCACCACTTGGAGAAGAAAGAAACCAAACTCCTTAGCCCTCCATTACAACAAACACACTTTCTCCTTGATTTCTCATTTACAAGCTCTTTTTCTCTTGTTTTTTTTATATTTATTTTGGTTATTTTTTGTGTTTTTGAGGGTTTAGGGCATGCTAAATGGGTAGTGGAAAATAATAAAGTGAGATAGAGTGTTTTGGGATGAATAAGGATGGAAAATGGGTGAAAGGGCTAAAATGGTAGAGGATTAAGTCCTTTACATGGTTAGTAGTGGTTTAGCCCGTTTAACCAAAGGAAATTGGGGCTTTTCCACATTTCTGGAAGCTTATTTCATGACTCAAAACCAGGTTGACTCATTCCCTAAATTTTCTATGAGGTGCTTGGGGTGGAAGTGCCTTTTAGGCCCCATAACCCTTGGTAAAAAAGAAGTTACCTCTAGAAAATGCTCAAATATGTCTCCATTTGCACTTGAATTCTTAGATTTTTCTCTCCTACACTTCCAACCATGTATTTTCATACCCTTGACCAGGTTTGAATCTGGTTTACCTCGTTTGACTCAGGTTTGACCAAGTTTGACCAACAAAAATAACCAAAATGCCCTTCTTAGCTTCTCTTACAAGAAAAGTCTCAAACTTGGTTAGTTTAATTCCGAACTTCACCAAACTTCACCAAATTTCACCAAATGGTTGAAAATGCCATTTATTACCTTCCAAAACCCATTTTGACCATATTTGAGCTAAAAATTACCATTTTTCCCTTTATCGCTTCCTTAGCAAGAAAAAGCTAATCTTTGGTCAAATTGAGTAAAAATTTCATTGAGATGTTCATTTCACCTCCAAAAGCTCAATTATATCTCTCTTGGTCACATTTTGACCTTTGACATGTCAAATTACCAAATTTCCTCTAGTTGCCATTATGGTCAATTTACCTTTGATTTTTAATCTTGTGAACTCCAAGGACTATTTGACTCATTGGCTTGACTTAAACCTAGCTTGCAAGTGTAATCTTATCCAGGATTATGTAACTAAAATAAATTAGTTACTTGATAAAATTAGGGTTCTCATAGCTTCAAAGATTCAGCTTGTGGAATGAAATGGTTCGTGAGACACCTCAAGGGGGCTCTAAAGGTGCACTTGAGGGGTGCCCTTGGCATTCCTTGTCTTGTGGCTTGTCTAGGCACTGTAGAATTGAGCACCAAGCTTGGCCATCATCTCCATATGATTTCTTTAATGTTCCAGCAGCTCCTTGTGAAGATCCAAGTCCAAGCTCCATGAAATAGCTTGGGACAAAGGCTTGAAGTGCACTAGTGAGCTCCTTAGCCTTCTTCCTTATCATTGGTCCACTATTTTTCTTCAATGGGTCCTCACCATCCTTGGTTGTACCTTCCATGCTCATATCAATGGTTGAGAAAACACCTTGAAGCATGTAATGTGATGTGGCTACCATCCTTCGAAAAGTTTTTTAGGACCTCATATGATGTATGGGACAAGATATGTAGGAGCATGATGACACAACTCCTTATGTGCTTGTATAGGAAACCAATGGGCACATGTCTCACACTAGTCACAATTAGCTAATTGATTACATGGGCACTAGTTAAAACCTTCATGCTTTTAGTTGTTTAACCTACAATGTAATTATGCATGAGTAAGTGCTTTGACTTAAACAATAAAAAAAGTGATAAAACATAAAATAGGAAGCATAAAATGTTGCATGGGCCTTCCACTTAAATTCAAGTTCTAAAGTAGTCAAAGTATACAAAGTAGATGTGAATTTAACTACAAATAATCAACTGTGTGAAGGATCCATACAAAAGTAGACTATGCTCATACCCAAGAGCAACTCTAGAGTTCACTATTCATCCATGAATACTGAAGCCAAAGTGGTGTACAAAACTATACATCAAGCTAAACTACTGAGGTCCAAAAATAGCTCCTACCTTTGATCAAGTCCTAAGTAACCAGCACTAAGAATCTTCCCTTGTACTTCACTAGCCTCTATTGGCCATATAAACAACTATAGTTAGCATAGTAACTTAAACAATAAGTAAACCCTAAATTTAGAATCATAAAGATTAAATCAAGTTAAATATCTACTCACGAGCCTAGCTCAGCAACCCTCAATGGTTGTTGGCTTCACAAACTCAAATTTGCACAACAAAAGCTAAGGGAGTGAGAATCAATGACTCTTAATAAAGTATCCTTCAACATGCAAGAAATACCCTAGGGACATGAATATATATGTGTGTATATATGTATATATATATGATATGCAATCTACTGAGAGCTTAAATAGCACATGCCTAAACCTATGCGCATAGCATTGTAGTCCATTGGGACTTGTCCTCTACCTAGTTCTTCCATGGGCTTCACTCTATGCCTAACAAGCTCTAGCCTCGTACTCGCTCCCAGCAAGCTTTAGCTTACCAATGCTATGAGCTTAACTTAGCATTTAGCCTTTCCTTAACTGTTGTACAGGTGAACATTGTGGATGCACCTCCCTCGAGTTCCAAGGAACTCGCTAAGTGTACGAAGATTCTACGTAGTGCCTTAAGTTTTTAGACTTGTCTAGGCCACTTGTGTTTTAAGCTTCCACCTCAAAGCCTTACCAAGAGGGCACTAGGTTCTCACTTGTGCCTTAAGTATCCTTGCCACACTATAAGTGCATTAAGCCATCATTCATTGCACATTTCTATCCACAATTACGTGGTTCACCCTAGTGGAGTAATAAATGTCATGGTTAGACTCATAACCACTAGGTTCCACGGAACCCACGTAGGTGCACCAAGGTTCCCACATCAAGACCTTAAACAAAAGGCTCAACTAAGCTCTTGATGGTACTAAACCTTACAACCAACAAATGGTGTGCTATTACGGCCAGTTAAACTAGTTTCCTTAATGGGTGCATTTCTAACCCTCAAAACTCAAGGAAACTCTTATTTGCTAGGATAGTTTTGGAAGTCTCAGGGAACCACCATGCATCCTCCGCCCTTAGATACCATGAACACCCTTCCCTCGACCTTCGCTCGAAATCTTCATGCAAGAAAAAGTGACTTTCTTGAATCTTGTACCCTAGGTAGCGACACAAAAAAACTAAGGCTATAGCCTTGGTACTCCCAGATGCACCAAAGTAGCCCAGGGCAATAGCTCTCATTTATAGGTTGTAGATCTTGTGCTCTTGGGTGTTGCAGGCACCCTTGGGGCCCTAGCTTTCATTTTTAGGGCTGCAGCTCTGGTGCTTGATTCCCTACACCTGAAAATCATGCCGTAGGCACCTTAGGAGGCTTCCAAACCTTTCCAAACATGCTTAGGATTCATACCAACTCCACATACCTATTAAAAAAACATCACTAGGCCATAATGCATCCATTGAACTAAGCCTACAGTATCCATAAACACCATACAAGCCATTGAAATAACACTTGTCAACCATGAAGATCTCCATCCATAACTAATGCCATTTATCTATATTATGTGGATTCCACCATAAGCAAGTTATGAATTAAACCAATTAATCATGAACCATAAATCCTTTACCTCAATTATCTTTGAATTAGTAGGAATCAAGCACCACATGCCACATAATGCAATCTTAAAAGGGTTTTATTTGGTTCTAAGGTTCCAACTCACAAACAAGGTTTATGGCACTAAATTAAAGCAATCTAAGCAAAACCCAACCTTCCATTAACTCAATAAACAAGTAAAATCAATAAAACCTTACCTCACACAAAAAAGCTTGCCCAAGCCAAAAAAACACTTCCAAGAGCTTTAAACCAAGAAAATGCATGTAAAATAAGCATCCTCTTGCTTGGGACCATAAAAGATTTCCAATTTTTCCAATAAACCATGAATTTAAAGAGATTTTGGAAAGAAATTAACAGGGAGGTAAGGAGCTATGAAAATGGTGAGGAAGGATGAGGTGAATAGTGGCAAAAAAAATCTTCCCCAACAAGTTTTATACAACAAAGCCCCGCCTCAAACTGTTGTAATTTTTCCAAATTCACCTTTTCCCCTTGATGTCCGGAGACGTCATCGCTGGAGGACATGGTGGTGTCTGGAGGGACTTCCTGAGGAGGAGAACGCCCGAAGTTGAGGTTTCCCAGGGAGTGGTGCCTGAAAAGCCCAAAAGGAAGGGTTAGGAGGTCCCCGGGATGTTTTTCCGGGGAGGAGCCTTCGACGCCCAAGTTAGCTCACTGAGAGGTGAAGGAAAGAGAACACTCAGGGGTTTAGTGGCCTTGCCTGTTCGTCTCCTCTCAACTGAATGACCAACCATTTGCAAGGGGCTGCTATTTGGTATTTATAGAAGTGTCTGGCCCGTTCAGATCGTGACACATGTTCGGTCAGATCTGCTGTGTACCTTTGGACACAAGGGACAAGTAGCTGTTTGTAGGCTCCCTCGAGCCTTGGTCCGAGACAGGTTGTGACAAGACCTGGGCGGTGTCGGCGCGTCAGAGCGCCGTTTGAGGTGACATGGTGCGTCTGTGGGCGATGTGTCAGAGGCTCCTTAAATGCTCCTGCCGTACTCCCGATGTCCTTTGGGCGAGGTCGTTCTCTGGGACGAACACCCTTCTTCGGGAGTTATGTTCGCAGTTCGGGGCGCTGCCTAGCTCGCAGGTTTCACCTTCGGGAAATCCTCTCCTGCTTGCGGTAGCTGGTTCTTCTATCCCGAAGGCGATCTGTTTAATCCCCCGAGGGGGCTGTCTGCACCTTTGGAGCTCTCTGGGGTACTAGGCTAAATCCCGAGCTCGAGGCACTGGAATTCGCCAAGTCCGAGGTCAGTACTAGTGCCTCCCTCGGATGGTGCCAGGCTTCCCGAGCATGCTTTTGATAGGAGGTACGTTCTAGGAGAGGCGATAGTCCTTCGGCTATCACATGCCCCCCCTAGAAGCCGAAGTAGGGACTTTGGCTTTTGTCAGCTTTCGGAGGGTACCCTTCGGGGCTTTATGCATGGTACCTGTGCCGAAGATACACCTTCTGTCCGTAGACGTAGCACAGACTGTCTCTTGGTGTCTCCGAGGTAACCTATTTTCTGTAATCTTTGTAGGTCACTGAAACGTCTCGTCTCGTGACCAGGCGTGTCAGTCTGGGGCGGCGCGCTATTCGTCAGAAAGCGTGTTCCTTATTTGGCGTGGTTGCTGACACGTGGCACGCCGTCATTGGAGAGGGTTACATCGGTTACAGCGGGCGCGTCTTTTTATGCAGAATGGGCAATTATGGCGACGATTCGCCTTCGCACAGCACTTATGACGTCGATTCGCCTACCCTTCCTCGGTCTATATATACCCTTAATCCTTCATAACCCCCTTTTGCTTTTGCTTTTGCTTTTGCTCTCGCTTTTGCTCTCTTCTGTCTCTCAACTGCCGCAGTGTTTTTCCTGCTCTCTTACGGCGGTGCTTTTTGACAGAGTGGTTTTCCGGCAATCATTTCACGACGGCGTCCTCAAATCCAGATTTTGGCAAAACGTTTGGTGGGTTTTAGCTTCCAGTTTCTTCTGCTTTTCCAAATTTTTTCTTTGAAATAGCTTTTTGCCTTTTCCCGAACTCGGTTTTTTGCCAGTCATGCCTATTCCCGAAAGCTGGGAACCCCTTCTTTCTCACCCCTGCTGCACCACTTCTGCAAAACTTAAAAAATGGAAAAAGAAGTTCTTCCTTCCTTCCTACGTTACTACGAGGTTGCCTCGTTCGGACCAATATAGCTTTTCAAACCGTAGTGACGAGGTTACTGTTTTCCGTGCCCAACTGAAGGCCGGACTTCGGTATCCTCCGCCGAAGATGGTTTGCGATTTCTACGATTTCCATCGCATTGCCATGAACCAACTTCCGCCGAACTCGTACTGCTATTTCAATGCTTTTCTTTGTATGTGTGGTGTCTTCGGTATAGAGCCACACTTTGTCATTTTTCTGCAGTACTACAAGCTCTTCGTGGTCCCAAAGGGTGGCTTCTATTTCATGCTACCTCGGGGGTCAGGGAGCAAAAAATACAAGTTCACCTTTGCCAACAAAGACAGCTGGCGAGGGTGGCAACAGAAATTCTTTTTTATGAAGAAGGAGGAGGCCTGGTCGCATGTCCCGACGAAGTGGGCTCAGGGAAAGCTCGTGATGGATGTCGTTGACCCGAAGATGCTGTTAACTCCCGAGTTAACACCCATTTTTGCGGACTTTGACAAGCGCATCCGAGCGGTCTCTGACTGGGATTCCGAGGTCCCACCGCGCCCCCTTTACCCCTTTCCAATTAACTGGAAGTTGATGACCGAAGAAGTCCTTCGGGAGTTGAAGGTGGTAAAGGAGCACGAAACGGACCTCGAGATGCCGGCTCCTGCCATTGCTGGGAAGGACTCCTGGCTGGTAAAACTTCTTCAGAAGGACATTACTTATGCGGATTTTTTCGAAAGTAAGTCATCTCCTGGTCCCCTTGTTTTAATTTCATCTTGGACTTACGCTGATGTTTTCTCTCTTTTTCAGAGATGGGCGACGATACTGCTGCCTATTACCGATCGCTTTTCGTCGGGCAGGCCGAGAAAGGCGAACAAACAAAGAAGGCTGCCTCCCGAAGACGGAAGGCGGCTGGCGGGGGGCCTCCGGTGGCCAAGCGATCGAAGAAGACCGTGCCCCCTCCTATGCCGGAGATTTCCGAGGAGGTGGGCGAGGAGCCCGAGGTAACCGTTGCTGCGCCTTCGACCGAGGTCGGTGCAGATGTCGGTCCTTCAAGCCCTAACTCGGCGGCTCTTCTGGACGCTTTGGTGGAAGCCCCTTCTGCCGAAGATCGCCGCAAGAGGAAAGGGAAGGAGATTTCTTCTGAGGGGGCCCTGGATTCTGGCGACGATGTTGCCGAAGTGCCACCAGGTTTGATGCCTTAGACACTTAGTTTCTGAATTTTTTGGCAGCTACTTGTGTTTGACAATTTTTCTGCTTTTGTCGTGCAGAGGAGATTCTTCCTCCGGATTGGGTTGCCGAGCACGCCCGGAAGCGGGCCCTTCGGGATGCCCATATCCCGAAGGGGAAGATTCCGAATGAGCCATTTTGGTCTTTTAGGGAGGACATGGACATGTACTACGAAGATTGCCCGCGAATGGCCAAGGAGATTGCAAAGGGGGTTCTTACTGAAGCTTCTTTCAGGGCCCTTGCGGGGGCTCATCCGGATGATGACTCCCTCGCCGCGAAGCTTTCCGAGCACGCCGCCCAGGTGTGTTTCTCACCTTGCCCCTTTTTTTTTTTTTTTGTCTCTGATTTCTTCTAAGTATTTGCCTTTCCCTTTTTTGCCTTGTCTCATTCTTGCCTCTGTTTTTCTGCAGCTGCTGGGATATGCCGGATTCCTCAGAGTTCGGGTGGCGAGGCAGGGGATGTACCGGGCCGCCGCTTCAAAGACTATAGAACAATACCAGACCCAGTGCGCGGACCTGCTTGCTCGAAACACTCAGCTGGCCCAGACTTCGGCGTCAGAGATTGCTGCCCTTCGGGAGGAGTTTGCGAAGGAAAAAGAAGAACTTATAAAGGACTCCTCCCAGAAGATTTCTGACCTCGGCGGAAAAGTGGCGGAGCTGACTTCGGTTAATGAGGCACTTCAAAAGGAGAAGTCGGATTCTGCGGCTCTTCTGGCGAAGGCGGAGGCCGAGAAAACCGCACTTCAAGCCGAGGTCGATTCTTCGAAGAAGGGGAAGGATGAGTCGAGAAAAAAGAAGGTGAAGGCATTAAGGAAAAAGGTTGAAGACCTGGAGAAGGAGCTTAATGATCTTGGTGTCGAGAAGAGGAAATCCGACGAGATGACCAAAGTTGGTTTTCAAGACGGGTTTTGTCTCGTTCGTCATCAAGTTCTTCTGAAGTTTCCAGATCTCGACCTTTCTTTCCTGGAGGCCCTGAATATTCCTGAGGGACCTCGGTGGACTTGGTCCAAGCTCGAGCACTTGAACCTGCCTCAGACTCTTCCGGCACGGGTGGTGGCGGAAAAGGATGCAGGGGCTAGTGGCTCTCGGGACGCCGAGAATCCCTAATTTTTCTCAGGCCCCTTCTGCCTTCTTTTTCTCTTTCCTTGTACTCTTTCTTTCCCTTCTTCTTTGTAAGCCGATCTTGTCTGTCAATAAAGACTTTTTCTTTCCTGTAAGAAATTTTGGCTAAGTCTTTTTTTGTGAGATTGTCCATTCCTTTTTGCCCCGAACGTGTTTGCTCAAGAGACTTCGAAAGATTAGATCGGTTCTCTGTAAGCTTTTGTATTTAGAAATTCTCGCAAGGTTTTACATTTCCTGTTGTCCCGAACATGCTCGCTCGAGGGACTTCAGGAAATCACACCCATGCTTATTCTGGCGACCATCTTCGCGGAATTTTAGTATTTCTTTTGTTCAAGAATCTTTCTTTCAGAAGCCCGTGTAGCTAGAAAATTTTTCTAACTTTGTACAATGTAAACCCTTTCGTCAAGATTCTAAGCATAGAACTTTTTCAAGGCATCTGAATGCCAAGTGTTTTTTAATTCCACGCCTTCGGCGTCACCGAGCTTGTACACCCCTCTTCGTACTTCGGCAAGAACCAGATAAGGTCCCTCCCAATTCGCGCGAAGTACGCCGTGTGACGGCCTCCGGGGTGCGAATTCCGCCTTTCGGAGAACGAGGTCACCCTTTTTTATTCCTTTTGGCCTAGCTCGCAAGTTTATAGCGGCGGCCACTCTTTGCTGGAAAGCTTTCCTTCTTAGTTCCGCTATTTCTCTATGTTCGCCGACGAGGTCGAGCTTGGTTCTTAAGCCGAGGTCATTTCCACTTTCATCAAATACCTACACTCGTATTGATGGTCGCACTACCTCTATTGGGATCAAGGCCTCCGTACCGAAGACGAGCGAGAAAGGAGTTTCCCCTGTAGCTCTTCGGGGCGTTGTTCGGTAGCTCCATAGCACGCTTTGGAGTTCTCCTGGCCATTTCCCTTTTGCCTCCCCCAGTCTCTTTTTCAGACCATCTTTTATGGTCCTGTTAGATACTTCCACCTGCCCATTGCTTTGGGGGTGAGCTACCGGGGCGAAGTGCATCTTTGTTCCGAGGTTGCTGATAAACTCTTGGAACCCTTTGTCTATGAACTGGGATCCGTTATCAGCCACTAGCACCCTCGGTATACCGAATCTGCATACTATGTTTTTCCATATGAACTTGTGCACTTCTCTTGCCGAGATAGTCGTCAAAGGTTCTGCCTCGACCCATTTAGAGAAATAGTCTACTGCGACTACGCAGAACTTCACGCCCCCAGGCGCTGTCGGGAGCGGCCCGATAAGGTCTATGCCCCAAACTGCGAAGGGCCAGGGATAGTTTGCCGAAGTCACCAGCTCCGAGGGTGTTCTCTGGATTTTTGCATGTCTTTGGCAATTACCACATTTCTGGACGAACCGCCTGGCGTCTTTCCTCAGGGTAGGCCAAAAGTATCCTTGGCGAAGTATCACCGCTGCCAGGGCGTCGGTTCCGATGTGCGAACCACAAGCGCCTTCGTGAACTTCTTGGAGGATTATTTCAATATCCTCTTCGCCAACACACCTCTGTAGCGGATTTGCATATCCCTGCCGATATAGCTCTTCTCCAATTAGAAAGAAACGACCGGAGCGTCTCCGCACTTTTGCTGCTTCATTGGGGTCTTCGGGGAGCGTATTGGTTTCGAGATATGTTTTTATTGGGTCTTTCCAGCTTCTTCCCGAAGTCATTATGCTCAGCACTGTAATGCTCGGCTGGCTTAGCACCTCAGTATATGCTTTTGATTTTGCCAATTCATCTGCCTCAGCGTTATGTCTGTGAGGCACGCTCTTGATTCGCACGGTGTCGAATTCTCGAATAAGCTTCGTTACTAATTCATGGTATTTTTCCAGTGTTGGATCCTTCGCCCCGTAGTCCCCTGCTGTTTGCCGAACTACTAGCTGGGAATCGTTATGGGCTTTCAAGTTTCTGACACCAATTTTTCTGGCCAGGCGCAAGCCCGCTATGAGGGCTTCATATTCAGCCACATTGTTGGTGACATTGAAGCTGAACTTAATGGCCTTCATTACTTCCAGGCCTTCGGGGCCTTTAATGATCACCCCTGCTCCTTGGTGCTCGGCGCCCGAGGCACCATCAACGTACAAGGCCCATTCTGGCTCATTTCGTCGGGACTTGGGTGGCTGTCCTCGGTAATGGGGACCTCGGCAATGAAATCTGCCAAGGCTTGAGCTTTTATGGCTTTCCGAGGTTCATAAGTGATGTCGTGTTCGCCAAGCTCTATACACCATTTGGAGAGCCTTCCCGAATGGTCAACCTTCTTCATGACGTCCCGCAGGGGTAAACTACTTCGGACGATGATGGGGTGAGCCTGAAAATATGGCTCTATACACCATTTGGAGAGCCTTCCCGAATGGTCAACCTTCTTCATGAGCCTTCTTCCTGATCCCACTTCTTCCTGCCAGGACCAAGGCATATATAGCTTTCTGTAACAAAGGATATCTGATTTCGGCGCCATGCAGGGACTTGCTCACATAGTAGACTGGCCACTGCTTCGCCCCTTCCTCTTTCACAAGGACTGAGCTTACTGCTTTTTCTGTGACGGTGAGGTACAACACAAGAGGTTCTCTTTCGCGGGGCTGTCGCAAAGTGGGCAGGTGAGCCAAGTAGATTTTGAGTTCTTCCCAAGCTTTTTGGCAGTCCTCATTCCAAGGACGATCATCACTCCCGAGGTCGTCCTCCCTTTTTGCTGCCTTAGTGAGGACTTTGAAGAATGCTCGACACCGGTCTCCATATCTGGAAATAAATCTGCTGAGGGAGGTTATTCTTCCAGCAAGTCTCTGCACATCTTTTATTGTGGCAGGAGTTCGGAATTCCAACAGAGCCTTAATTTTTTCTGGGTTAGCATCAATGCCTCTTTCTGATACCATGTACCCAAGGAACTTTCCCGAAGTTACCCCGAAGGTGCACTTCTCGGGGTTAAGGCGAATTCCGAAGGTTCTGAGCTGGTGAAAAGTCTCCCTTAGGTCTGTGACATGGTCAACAGGCAGCTTGCTTTTGACTATCATGTCATCTACGTAGACTTCCATGTTCCTCC
Source organism: Aquilaria sinensis (assembly GCA_005392925.1). Taxonomy (NCBI): domain Eukaryota; kingdom Viridiplantae; phylum Streptophyta; class Magnoliopsida; order Malvales; family Thymelaeaceae; genus Aquilaria; species Aquilaria sinensis. The sequence goes on from SMDT01003048.1 coordinate 105,102, forward strand.
CTATTTGGTCATTAAAGACCTTGCTCATCAACCTCTGGTAGGTGGCTCCTGCGTTTTTGAGCCCGAAAGGGCATCCTGGTGTAACAGTACGTCCCCCCCTCGGTGATGAAGGCTGTTTTTTCTTCGTCTTAGGGGTCCATCTTTATTTGATGGTAGCCGCTGAAGGCGTCTAGGAAACTTAGGAGCCCGTATTCGGCAGTTGAATCTACCAGTTGATCTATTGGCGGGAGAGGATATGAATCTTTTGGGCAAGCATTGTTCAGGTTTCTGAAGTCGATGCACATCCGAAGTTTGTTGCTTCCTTCTTTTGTGGCGATCACCACATTGCTTAGCCATTCGGGGTACTTGACCTCCCTGATTACATCTGCCTCCAATAAACGTTGGACTTCGGTTTTGACGAAGTCATTTTTATGGGCTGAGATGCCTCGTTTCTTTTGCCGGACAGGCTTTGCTTCCGGACTTACTTTGAGGCTATGTTGTATTACGCGCGGATTTACCCCCGGCCTGTCTTTCGGCGAGTAGGCGAACAGGTCTTTATTCATTACCAGAAAGGATACAAGTTTTTTCTTATCTCCTTCGGACAAGTTTTTTCCTATTTGGGTACTTCGTCCTGGGATAAGTTCCACTTCTTCCATTTCCACCTTGCCAGAAACTTCTTTCTCGCCATTTTTTGACTTTGAAGCCCCTTCTTCTACAGCTTGTGTGAAATTGTTTGCTGGGGCTTTTCGGGCTTTGACGAACACCTTTCTTACTTCGCCCTGATCTATGAAGATTTCTGCGTCTCCTTCCTTGGTGGCGAAAGTGACAGTCAAATGTCTCACGTCAGGGCGAATGTGCAGATTTCCCTGCGTCTGCCTTCCAAGGATGGCGTTGTATGATGAGGGGACATCCATGACGATGAACCTCGCCATCGTCGAGGCAAACAACTCAGCTGCTCCTTTGACCGAAGTCCCTCTCATCATTAATGGAAGGTCGATCCACCCGAGGACGGGTAACTCGGAAGGTCCTACCCCGAAGGTCGGTGAAGTGACAGGCCTGAGATCATTGATGGATATGCCTAAGCTCGGCAGCAGTTGTGAAAATAGGACGTCAGCGTTTGATCCGTCATCAAGCAATACCCTTTTGACATCCCAGTTTCCAATTCTTGCCATGATCCATCCCAGTTTCCAATTCTTGCCATGATCAGGAGTGGGTCGTCGTGAGGGAAGACGACTGTGGAACCATCTTTTCGGGATAGCTTCTTCGCCGGACTTTGATAGTCCATGACAGCTATTTCCCTGGCCTTCCTTTTTCTTTCCGAGGATGGGAGCCCCGTCGTGATTGTTTGTATGACTCCCGCAGGGGGTGGAGGGCGCCTCTTCGGACTTCGGTTTCTCCGCCTGTCGGAGTCGTAGTCCTCATCTTCTACCTTTCCTTCCTCCTCTTTCCTCCCCTTCGGGTCCTCATCTTCTACCTTTCCTTCCTCCTCTTTCCTCCCATTCGGAAGGCAACCGTAGGTACCGCCGAAGTTGGCCTTGTTTTATCAGCGATTCAATATACTTCTTCAGCTGGAAGCAATCCTCAGTGTCGTGGCCATGATCGCGATGAAATTGGCAGAACTTCTTCATGTTTTTTCTATTTTCAGCGGTCATGGCCCTTGGCCTCTGAACTTGTGTTCCCTGCCTCTCCAGAGTCATGAGGATGTTGGTCCTCGTGGTGTTCAGCGCTGTGAAGTTCGGGGGTTTCCTTCCTCGCATTCTCCGGGGTCGGGGTGGCTGGTCGGTCGGATAGCGTGCCTGCTGGCTGGACCCCTCGCCACGGGTGTGCTCGGGCCTGGGTCCGCCCATTCTTAGTTCTTCGGCCGTCATGTGCTGTTCGGCCCGTCGGTAGAATTCGCCCAGTGTGTCTGGAGGGTCCTTGGAGAATTCGTAGAAGAGTTGGGAATCCCTCCGAAGGCCCCTTGTCATGGCGAGGATGCGTATTTCGGGCCGAAAGTCTGGAACACTTAAAGCCTCTCTGTTGAACCTCTCGACATAGTCGCGTATAGTTTCTCCGCTTCTTTGCGCTATGTCGAACATTTGAACGGGCATCTTCGCCGTCGGGCGACTCCCGATGAACTGTTGGGTGAAGGCTGTTGATAACTCCTGGAACTTTCCGATGATTCCTGGAGCCAAGGAGTTGTACCACGCGGTTGCTGGCCCAGAGAGGGTGACCTCGAAGCACTTGCACAAGGTGGCGTCGTCCGCACCGTGCATCATCATGCTGCGTCTGTACTTCGTCAGGTGGGCCTGTGGGTCGGTCCGACCATCGTACGTCTCTAGCCGAGGTACCCTGAAGTCACCTGGCATAGCTGCCTCGACCACAGCTCGGGTGAAAGGAGACTGATCCCCACAAAAAGACTCAGACAGTCTGGCCCAAACTGGCTTGCGAGCCACCTGCCTCTCGACTTGGTCCAGCCTTGCCAATATTTTCTCCATGAGGGCGGCGGCGCTAGGTTCTTCCTCAGGTGGAGAAGGAGGAGATTGACGGCGCCTCTTCGGAGAATGGCTTCGTCGTCGGGGAGAGGGTGACCTCGTCTCGGGCAAAGGGCTCCTTCGGCGTCGAATTTTGGGTTGGTTGGGCCCCGTTTGCCCTGGAAGGCGTGCCCCGAGGGGCATATTTTCTGTTGAAGACTCCTCACGTGGGTCTTCACTCCCCGAACTGCGGCGGACTGCTTTGGGGCTCTTTTCCCGAGGGCGTACCGGTGAAGGAGACCTTTGGGTTTGAGCTTGTTGTGGCCATCTTCTGTCTATCTGTTGTGTCATCTCAGCCACAACAGAGCGTTGGAAGTCACGGAGGAAGCTCATGGTTATGACCAGAGGACGTTCTTCCTCGGGCGTGGAAGTCCCTGGAAAAGTTTGCTCAGCAGCCGGTTGGACTTCAGGCGCGGACGGGGACTTCGGGAGTCCTTTGTCCTTAGAACGCCGAGTCTCAACGACGGCAACCTGAGGGTGGGTTCCCACAGACGGCGCCAAATGATGTCCGGAGACATCTTCGCTGGAGGACATGGTGGTTTCTGGAGGGACTTCCTGAGGAGGAGAACGCCCGAAGTTGAGGTTTCCCAGGGAGTGGTGCCTGAAAAGCCCAAAAGGAAAGGGTTAGGAGGTCCCCGGGATGTTTTTCCGGGGAGGAGCCTCCGACGCCCAAGTTAGTTTTCTGAGAGGTGAAGGAAAGAGAGCACTCAAGGGGTTTAGTGGCCTTGCCTGTTCGTATCCTCTCAACTGACTGACCAACCGTTTGCAAGGGGCTGCTCTTTGGTATTTATAGAAGTGTCTGGCCCGTTCAGATCGTGACACGTGTTCGGTCAGATCTGCTGTGTACCTTTGGACACAGGGGACAAGTAGCTGTTTGTAGGCTCCCTCGAGCCTTGGTCCGAGACAGGTTGTGACAAGGCCTGGGCGGCGTCGGCGTGTCAGAGCGTCGTTTGAGGTGACATGGTGCGTCTGTGGGCGATGTGTCAGAGGCTCCTTAAATGCTCCTGCCGTACTCCCGATGTCCTTTGGGCGAGGTCGTTCTCTGGGACGAACACCCTTCTTCGGGAGTTATATTCGCAGTTCGGGGCGCTGCCTAGCTCGCAGGTTTCACCTTCGGGCAATCCTCTCCTGCTTGCGGTAGCTGGTTCTTCTATCCCGAAGGCGATCTGTTTAATCCCCCGAGGGGGCTGTCTGCACCTTTGGGGCTCTCTGTGGCACTAGGCTAAATCCCGAGCTCGTGGTACTGGAATTCGCCAAGTCCGAGGTCAGTACCAGTTTCTTCCTCGGATGGTGCCAGGCTTCCCGAGCATGCTTTTGATAGGAGGTGCGTTCTAGGAGAGGCGATAGTCCTTCGGCTATCACCCCTAATTGTAACTCGAGTACTAAACACTTAGTGAAAAATTCTAACTTCAGCTTTTGGTTTGTTAAAAACATCAATTTTACTCCAAAGACTCATCCTGACCCTCTAAGGTACAAAATGACCATTTCACCCCTAAGTGACCTAGTTTTATAAACCACTCGATACCAACTATCCCTTGAATAACTTGCTTGGTTTTGCTAATTCACCTATAATTAAGTCATTTAAGCTAGAGATTTATGAATTTACTTCACTCACCGAGCATTCCACTAGGAGGGCTATAACATTCTCCCAAGCTTAGAGAATTTGGCCCTCCAAATTCAATCTCCCCACCTTAAGATACTTTCATTGGATATGGTACCAATGTCTCCCAACCAATCTTATCAAGGGGTGTAAATTTCTGAACAACCCATTTGGCACCCAACTACATGGCTTGTTCTACTAATACTCATCTGGAATTCAAGTTTGGTCTCCTTTTGTATAGATACTATGGCCAATGCCATACCTTGTGCTCATGTCTAATGATACACCAAAACCTGTTCACAATTCTCCCTACCTAACCTCTACGTTACTCGGTTTGAAGCATCTTAGTAAAAATTCATCCTCGAAGACTATGGTATGGTCTTTCACTACCCTCCCGACTACTCAAACATATCCCAATGAATCAGCTGACCACAACTTCATGCTCAAGTCCCCTGGTGCAAGATAGCTTAACAAGCTTTTGGAAGCTTGTCCACTAACCTTACACTAATATTCATTTATTGAAAGCTTATCCATAAACCTTACACTAGGGTATCTAATTAACAAACAAACAAACCCATCCATCAATTTACCTCTCGATAAGTTTCTTACTCCTTGCTTTTGTTATGGCCATCACTACCATTCCACAATAAGAAATATAATTAAAACTTACCTATTTACATTTTTGGTGTTTGACTGAACCATTCCACTACTCAGCTATTCCAAAGAACTCATCTATTCAACTAGCTAGCCTTTTCAACACCAACTAGGCCAATTGAAGTTAACTTGTGAAAAAACATAACCTCTTGAACCTTAGAACATTTCCAATATAAGGCATTTGCTCTCCTACTTATGTGTGTTCATGCACTAGCTAGAGGGTTCTAAGGTTTTGGGTTTCCCCAACAATTGGTGCATTCACAGGTCCTAAAGAACTTCACTTACCTTTAGCCTTGTTCATAATTCTACCTAATAGGCCAAAAAACTATGCTAGTAAACTGATGCAAGAAATTACTAACAATGAAACTAAACTACTACTAAAAAGGTAAGGACATACCTCACATATGCCACTTACTACCCACGGGTTCACTATTGCCACTCATTGCATCCGGCTAATAACTACCTGCATTAACCATTTGACTTGCCAAAGAAAAGTTTGAAGAATTGCTCTTGTGTGCTAGGCCAACTCCCTATGGCAAATACTATTGGGGAAGCCTTTTTTAAGCTAGCCTTAGCTTGACCAAGCCTATGGCAGTATTAGTTCGATGGTTACTCCGATCATTGGCAATAGTTTCCCAGGTGCAAGGTTTAAAGCCATATACTCTTTGAATTCTAGTATAATCCCCTCTTTATCATGATCCATTCTCACTCTTCATTCTCTTGCAGACTTATGCACTGTGGGCATATTACCCATGCTCCTATTAGGTAGGATGAGCCAACCTTCACTAAGCCATTTTATGTCTATATCTCCTATAACTCTATTTTGAAGAGCTATTGCATGCTAGGCCACTTGCTAATAGCCCTAGAATGATAGCTATTAAGTGTCTCCATGCATTGGCTAAATTCCTTGGTGGTCTAGGCCTCAAGCTTTTATTCACGATGACAAGGGCACGAGAGTGCTTCTCTATGTTGCTTTATGGCCTACATGACCAAGTGCTCATCAATTCGGCCAACACATTTTTAGCTCCTTTCAATAATGCCTGGCCCATCCATATTGGTGGGTTTTGTTAGTGTCATTCCCTAAAGCCAGTCATGATATGGTTGTATTTTACACATTCAGTCATGATATTTTATTGACACATAACTCCAATAATTATGATTATTGTTTGTTTCTATGTGACATAAAACATAAAACTAGCATATGTGCAGACTAATATGAAATATGTAGTCTACATATAGGTATAAGTTAGAGAACCTATGTACTAAATTGACCTATCAAGAGAATGCCACATGGATTATTATATGAGTGTTATAAGTGGTTCTCATAGTGATCATTATATATATAGTCCAACATGGGATCATTAGGGTTCCCTACATGAGTTGCATACTTTGATACTATTCTTTCTTGCTTGAAACTAAGTGAACATAAAGTGGTCATTAAGTATGTCACAAATCATGCAGAGAGATTTGTATGATCAAGATGGGATTTGTCCCTTCTATATAACAGGAGTGATATCTTAAAGTCCCTTGACTGAGTGAGACTGAGGAAATGTGATGTGAACCCCGATGGTATAAAGACCATAAAATGTGACCAAGATGTTTTTCGAGCTCCACAAGACATCAAAGAGACTGGATTTTAAGACCTCCACCCCTAATCAACCTATGACTAGAAACGAGAAGTATAAGAACACCAAGAACACAAGCACACTTGTGCACCAAGGTAGTCTACAAAGAACCAAAGAGAAATTCTCTCCAAAGTAGTAATATTATTCCATGTCAAGGCTATTTTTTTACAACCAGAATATGTGCCTATTTATAGGCCTAAATAGGGTAAAAGACTCAGCAAAATTCGCAGCCCAAGTCACCTAGGAAACCTAGTTACAAAGGACTCAAGAAAACCTAGTCAAACTAGGATTCCTACACACTTTTAACACATGTTTAAGGTGTGCAGCGAATTCCATTTATCCTAATTAACCTGAATCACTTCCATGGCCTAAATAACATCCTAAATAATGTAAATAAATAGTAAAATAAAATAAGATACGTTATAACACAAGATTGGCCATAAAAACCCCAAAATGGTCTTCTCGGGTGGTTCTTGCTTGTGTCTTCAACTTCAATCTGAAATTCAAACTTTATGCAGCCATGATTTCTGAAAATGAAAAGAATGAATGTTGTAGATACTTTTCTTAGCTTTGAAATGACACATGAACAACGCAAAACAGACATCTAAAGCCAAAGATATGCCCAAAATACTGCAACTCTTTCTGAACCAGCAATGACTCGTAAATTGCACTTTTGAAGCTAAATTGGACCCCCTTAAAGTGCAAAATGGGTTTCATGGTCTTCATATGATTTGTAGATCCAGACGTTATCTTTCCAATGAATCAAGAATCACTCAATTCTGATCTGTTTATCTCAAGATATGATTTTTCTACCAGAACATCGCCAATCTGTCAACATCCAAGCTTGGCCATCATCTCCATATGATTCCTTGCATGTTCCAGTAGCTCCTTGTGAAATTCGATGTCCATTCTCCATGAAGAACCTTGAAACAAAGGCTTGTAGTGCACTTGAGAGCTCCTTAGCTTTCTTCCTTGTCATTGGTCCACTAGAAACCTTCAATGGGTCCTTGCCTTCCTTGATTGTGCGTTCTTTGATCATATCAAAATGCATGGCCATGCTCGAATGTGTCAATATCATATATCAATTTCATCAATTTTAGTTAGTTTACTTTGGATTCAAGAAACCATAAATTGGTTTACATAAGGATGACACATTCGATGTCTCATGCTTGGTCCTAGTATCTTGGACAAATGAACAATCACATATACAAATAATGATCATATGGGTTTAGTCAAATCATTGACTATTTTGTCACTTGGATAGCAATGTTGTGTTGCTAGACATTGCTCATACTTTATGATCATAAATGTAATTTATGATCATTGCCAACATTATAAGAGCCTATAGGCCACACACTTAGAGCCAATTGGATTATTTAAGTGCATGGGCCAAATTGTTTGGTTATGGTTTCATGTAATTTTGGATTAATTATTGGTCCAAAAGTTGAGCCCATTGTTGAGCCTGAAATTACGCCTAATTAGATTTGGGTTATGAAACCTACTTATCTTGGGATTTATGCATCATTATATATAGGATATATAGTGTTGTTTTCATAGTGAGCCTCCCTAGATGAAGTTAGAAAGAGTTCTAAAACTCCAGTTGCACTCCCTTATTGTTCTTCCTTAGAGGATGCAAGCTAGCACAATGAGCACAAAAGAGACACTTTTGCTAGAAGCTAGGAGAGTCATGGTGATCTAACTGGTTTTTGTGGATATCATAGATAACCTGAACACATCAACTGTTCAAGTTTTTTGATTTGACTAAATAGTTGGGTGAATGATGTTAACTTGATAGGTATGAAAAAATTTGAACACCCAATTTATTCCATTTTAAATGGATTCTAAAGTGGTTTCTGTTAATTTTGTTGTGCTATTTTGGCACTTAAAACCTACAGTGGTATTAAAGCTACTTGTGTAACTCTAAATCGAGATTGTGTGTTGAATTCCATGACTTGTTCTTTTTTATCATGATAAATTAGATTGATTCATGATATACTAACTAGAACACGTAATATATGAGATATATGATGATACAGGAGAAACAGGTTAGTGAGATTAACCCTAGATTGAATGATATGAAATATCTATCTATATTAGGATTGTAGCAATGGTTGTTGTGATCCTTGTAGATATTGGATATGTGCTACTTGAACACCTCAAGTAGGGTAACTTTTGTTAGAGAACCATCAATTTTGGAGGCTTCCAAGAGATGTAGGGATCCATCAAAGATAAGCATAGGACCTTTCATAAGGAAAAATGCCAAAGTAACACAAGGGCACTCTAAGTGTTCATCTTGCCACACTTGGAGCCCGCTTTTAAGCCCTTCCACACCATTTCACAATTTAGCTAAGCCCTTTGTGTCCAGGAGCACAAGAACTTCAAGTCATACCATATAATGAAGATTCAAATAGGAGAAACAATGGAAATCTCATCGGATGTAGGAGGCCCAAGCCAAAACCCCTGGTGGCAATTGAAGTGCTCCTGAGAGCTTCCTAGGAACCCTTTTAAGATTTTCTTGTTTGCTCAAGCTTTTTTGCTCAAATTTTTTAGTTAGTTTGTTTTTCCCATATGTTATTTAGATAAGTCATAGCTTTGGAACACTTGGGAGACTTGCTACACAAATTTGAAGTGGAAGAGTGTTCAAACCATGCTTTCAAAGCCTAGTTTGACTAAGATTACTTATTTTTCTAGGTTTAGGGTGTTTCTTTCATTCAAATTGTGTGAGGCCAAAAACCTTAGCTTCTTAACTATAAATAAGGCTTGCATTTTGTGTTTTTAAAAGTAGATTAATGAAAATAAAGTTGCTTTGAGCTATACTCTTCTCGCTTATTCTTCCTCAACTTTTGGTTGCACTTGTGCAACACGTTCTTTTTTTCCAATTAGATTTCTTCCAATTTCCCTTCAACAGTTATGATTTTCATGTTTTCTTCTATTTCTAACATTTTTTCTTTCTCGCTCAATCAATTTCTTTTTCTTGGACCAAGTTGGTGGAGTAGACTTTTGGGTATGCTTTCAAACTAATATCCGAGGGCAACAAGCAACACATCAAGTCGTATCAAAGCCAAAGTTTTGTAGGCAAAACCTAGTTATCCTATCTTTGTGTTATTGCATTTATTTCATTGTGTTCTTGCATTATTTCATCTATCTCAATTTTTTTTGTTCTTATCTTTTTTAGATTCCTTTGTGTGTGTTCAAAGTGCCTTCAACCAAGTATGAAAGTCAATAAATATCAATCAAACAAAGGCTAGAAAAGATTTGTAATAAGGAAAAACTTCAATTTTTAACAAAACCCCTAGTTGGTTGAAACCCTAATCTTAAGAACCCTAATTTTCTCTTTCTTTTTCTTTCAATATTTCATTGGAAGAACATCTTATTGTTACCTTGTCTTGTATTTTCAAAGTGTTTTCTACTCTATTTTCTTTATTTCAAGAAGAATTTTGAAAGGTTTTGATGGATTTAAAGTGCTTGTGTGCTTTAAGTGAGTTATGTTAGAAATTAGGAGTTTTGATTGTTTAAGCAACTTTTCACTAACAAAATGAGAGAAAAAGAGTGTTTGTGAGGATCTTTGATTCGGATATCATGTTTAAAGAAGTTGTTCGAGACATGAAGAAGTTGAAGGCTTCTCCTATGCAAGCCATCCTTGACCTAAGTTCTAAAGTTTAGGCCACGATGGATAGAATGGAGGGGGTGGAGGAGACCAATTGGAGGCTTGAGCAAGGTGTTTCCTAGGCACCATAAAGAGGCATCCTAGGTCACATACCAAAAGTACCTTTGAGGGGGGATCCATCTACAAGCCATGAAGTCACTAATTATGAAGATGATGACCTTGAGAATGTGCCACCACCACCACCACCTAGAAGACTCATGAGCAAGTGGCTAAGGGAGAAACCCAGCCTTAATGCAATGAAGCTTTAAATCCCACCATGTAAGAGGAGGAGTGACATGGAGCCATTCCTTGAATGGGTGGCGAAAATGAGTGCCATACTTATCCTGAGGACCAAAAGGTAAAGATTGCCATTTTGGAGTTCACTAACCATGCTCTTCCTTAGTGGACTCAGTTTGTGAACTCTAGACAAAGAAACCAAGAGGAGCTAGTGTAAACATGGAAAAAATTGAATGCTATGATAAGGAAGATATTTGCACCTAGCTACTACCAAAAGGAGCTACATCAAAAGCTCTAAAGGCTAACTAAAGGAACCAAGTCTGAGGAAGACTTTTTCAAGGAGTTGGAGGTGACCTTGATGAAAGCAAACAATGAGAAGGACCAAAAAGCCACCATGGCTGGATTCTTGCATGGTCTAAACCTTGACATTGGCACCTTAGTGGAGTTGCACCCTTGTGTGGAGCTTGATGATATGCTACATGTAGTTATTTGGATGGAGAGGCAACTTAAGAGGAGAGAGCGATAAGGTTTTCTACAAAACCTAACCTTAATGCAAGGCCAACATAGAGCAATAATGGGAAGAAAGATAAGCCAAGGAAGAGGAACTTTAAAGCCAAACCTAAGGCACCCTTTAAGAGCTAATGTCAAAGGGCTTAAGAAATAAGTCTTGAATCTAAGTTTAGACCTAGAAACTGAGACAAGATTTGTTTCAAGTGCCAAGGCAATGGGTTTCTAGCAAGAGATTGTGCCAATCAAAGGACTTTGGTGCTCAATAATGTTGGAAAAATGCTCACGGTTGTGAATGATGAAGAAAAGTATTGATAGCCGAAGGACTATCGCCTCTCCTAGAATGTACCTCCTATCAAAAGCATGCTTCAGAGGCCTGGCACCATTGGAGAGAGGCACTAGCACTGACCTCGGACTAGGCGAATTCCAGTGCCTCGAACTCGGGATTTAGTCTAGTACCCCAGAGAACTCCAAAGGTGCAGACAGCCCCTCGGAGGAATAAACGAATCACCTTCGGGATAGAAGAATCAGCTACCACAAGCAAGAGAGGATTTCCCGAAGGCGAAAACTGCGAGCTAGGCAGCGCCCCGAACTGTGAGCATAACTCCCGAAGAAGGGTGTTCGTCCCAAAGAACGACCTCGCCCAAAGGACATCGGGAGTACGGCAGGAGCATTTAAGGAGCCTCTGACACATCGCCCACAGAAGTACCATGTCACCTCAAACGAGGCTCTGACACGCCGACGCCGCCCAGGCCTTGTCACAACCTGTCTCGGACCAAGGCTCGAGGGAGCCTACAAACAGCTACTTGTCCCCTGCGTCCAAAAGTACACAGTAGATCTGGCCAAACACGTGTCATGATCTGAACGGGCCAGACACTTCTATAAATACCAAAGAGCAGCTCCTTACAAGGGGTTGGTCAATCGGTTGAGAGGAGACGAACAGGCAAGGCCACTAAACCCCTGAGTGCCTCTTTTTCCTTCACCTCTCAGAAAACTGACTTGGGCGTCGGAGGCTCCTCCCCGGAAAAGCATCCCGGGGACCTCCTAACCTTTTCTTTTGGGCTTTTCAGGTACCTCCCCCTGGGAAACCTATACTCCGGGCGTTCTCTTCTTCAGGAAGTCCCTCCAGAAACCACCATGTCTTCCAGCGAAGATGTCTCTGGACATCATTTGGCGCCGTCTGTGGGAATCCACCCTCAGGTTGCCGTCGTTGAGACTCGGCGTTCTAAGGACAAAGGACTCCGAAAGTCCCCGTCCGTGCCTGAAGTCAAACCGGCTGCTGAGCAAACTCTTCCAGGGACTTCCGCGCCCGAGGAAGAACGTCCTCTGGTCATAACCATAAGCTTCCTCCGTGACTTCCAACGCTCTGTTGTGGCTGAGATGACACAACAGATAGACAGAAGATGGCCACAACAAGCTCAAACCCAAAGGTCTCCTTCACTGGTACGCCCTCGGGAAAGGAGCCCCAGAGTAGTGCGCCGCAGTTCGGGGAGTGAAGACCCCCGTGAGGAGTCTTCAACAGAAAATATGCCCCTCGGGGCACGCCTTTCAGGGCAAACGAGGCCCAGCCAACCCAAAGCTCCACGCCGAAGGAGCCCTTTGCCTGAGGCGAGGTCACCCTCTCCCCGACGACAAAGCCATTCTCCGAAAAGGCGTCGTCATTTTCTTCTGCCTGAGGAAGAACCTAGCGCCACTGCCCTCATGGAGAAAATCTTGGCGAGGCTGGACAGGGTTGAGAGACAGGTGGCTCGCAAGCCAGTTTGGGAGAGACTGTCTGAGTCTTATTATGGGGATCAGTCTCCTTTCACCCGAGCTGTGGTCGAGGCAGCTATGCCAGGTGACTTCAGGGTACCTCGGCTAGAGACATACGATGGTCGAACCAACCCACAAGCCCACCTGATGAAGTACAGACGCAGCATGATGATGCACAGTGCGAACGACGCCACCTTGTGCAAATGCTTCGAGGTCACCCTCTCCGGGCCAGCAACCGCGTGGTACAACTCCTTGGCTCCAGGAATCATTGGAGAGTTCCAGGAGTTATCAACAGCCTTCACCCAACAATTCATCGGGAGTCGCCTGACGGCGAAGATGCCTGTTCAAATGTTTGACATAGCGCAAAGAAATGGAGAAACTATATGCGATTATGTCGAGAGGTTCAACAGAGAGGCCTTAAGCGTCCCAGACTTTCGGCCCGAGATACGCATCCTCGCCATGATAAGGGGTCTTCGGAGGGATTCTCAACTCTTCTATGAATTCTCCAAGGACCCTCCAAACACACTGGGCAAATTTTACCGACGGGCCGAACAGCACATGATGGCCGAAGAACTAAGAATGGGCGGACCCAGGCCCGAGCACACCCACGGCGAGGGGTCCAGCCAGCAGGCACGTAATCCGACCAGCCAGCCACCCCGACCTCGGAGAGCGCGAGGGAGGAAACCCCAGAACTTCTTAGCGCTGAATACCACGAGGACCAACATCCTCATGACTCTGGAAAGGCAGGGAGCACAAGTCCAGAGGCCAAGGGCCATGACTGCGGAAAATAGAAAGAACATGAAGGAGTTCTGCCAATTCCATCACGATCATGGCCACGACACCGAGGACTGCTTCCAGCTAAAGAAGTATATTGAATCGCTGATAAAGCAGGGCCAACTTCGGCGGTACCTACGCCTGCCTTCCCCGAAGGGGAGGAAAGAGGAGGAAGGAAAGGTAGAAGATGAGGACTACGACTCCGACAGGCGGAGAAACCGAAGTCCGAAGAGGCGCCCTCCACCCTCTGCGGGAGTCATACAAACAATCACGACGGGGCTCCCATCCTCGGAAAGAAAAAGGAAGGCCAGGGAAATAGCTGTCATGGACTATCAAAGTCCAGCGAAGAAGGTATCCCGATAAGATGGTTCCACAGTCGTCTTCCCTCACGACGACCCACTCCTGATCATGGCAAGAATTGGAAACTGGGATGCTGATCATGGCAAGAATTGGAAACTGGGATGTCAAAAGGGTATTGCTTGATGACGGATCAAACGCTGACGTCCTATTTTCACAACTGCTGCCGAGCTTAGGCATATCCATCAATGATCTCAGGCCTGTCACTTCACCGACCTTCGGGGTAGGACCTTCCGAGTTACCCGTCCTCGGGTGGATCGACCTTCCATTAATGATGAGAGGGACTTCGGTCAAAGGAGCAGCTGAGTTGTTTGCCTCGACGATGGCGAGGTTCATCGTCATGGATGTCCCCTCATCATACAACGCCATCCTTGGAAGGCAGACGCAGGGAAATCTGCACATTCGCCCTGACGTGAGACATTTGACTGTCACTTTCGCCACCAAGGAAGGAGACGCAGAAATCTTCATAGATCAGGGCGAAGTAAGAAAGGTGTTCGTCAAAGCCCGAAAAGCCCCAGCAAACAATTTCACACAAGCTGTAGAAGAAGGGGCTTCAAAGTCAAAAAATGGCGAGAAAGAAGTTTCTGGCAAGGTGGAAATGGAAGAAGTGGAACTTATCCCAGGACGAAGTACCCAAATAGGAAAAAACTTGTCCGAAGGAGATAAGAAAAAACTTGTATCCTTTCTGGTAATGAATAAAGACCTGTTCGCCTACTCGCCGAAAGACAGGCCGGGGGTAAATCCGCGCGTAATACAACATAGCCTCAAAGTAAGTCCGGAAGCAAAGCCTGTCCGGCAAAAGAAACGAGGCATCTCAGCCCATAAAAATGACTTCGTCAAAACCGAAGTCCAACGTTTATTGGAGGCAGATGTAATCAGGGAGGTCAAGTACCCCGAATGGCTAAGCAATGTGGTGATCGCCACAAAAGAAGGAAGCAACAAACTTCGGATGTGCATCGACTTCAGAAACCTGAACAATGCTTGCCCAAAAGATTCATATCCTCTCCCGCCAATAGATCAACTGGTAGATTCAACTGCCGAATACGGGCTCCTAAGTTTCCTAGACGCCTTCAGCGGCTACCATCAAATAAAGATGGACCCCGAAGACGAAGAAAAAACAGCCTTCATCACCGAGGGGGGGACGTACTGTTACACCAGGATGCCCTTCGGGCTCAAAAACGCAGGAGCCACCTACCAGAGGTTGATGGGCAAGGTCTTTAACGACCAAATAGGGAGGAACATGGAAGCCTACGTAGATGACATGATAGTCAAAAGCAAGCTTCCTGTTGACCATGTCACAGACCTAAGGGAGACTTTTCACCAGCTCAGAACCTTCGGAATTCGCCTTAACCCCGAGAAGTGCACCTTCGGGGTAAATTCGGGAAAGTTCCTTGGGTACGTGGTATCAGAAAGAGGCATTGATGCTAACCCAGAAAAAATTAAGGCTCTGTTGGAATTCCGAACTCCTGCCACAATAAAAGATGTGCAGAGACTTGCTGGAAGAATAACCTCCCTCAGCAGATTTATTTCCAGATATGGAGACCGGTGTCGAGCATTCTTCAAAGTCCTCACTAAGGCAGCAAAAAGGGAGGATGACCTCGGGAGTGATGATCGTCCTTGGAATGAGGACTGCCAAAAAGCTTGGGAAGAACTCAAAATCTACTTGGCTCGCCTGCCCACTTTGCGACAGCCCCGTGAAAGAGAACCTCTTGTGTTGTACCTCACCGTCACAGAAAAAGCAGTAAGCTCAGTCCTTGTGAAAGAGGAAGGGGCGAAGCAGTGGCCAGTCTACTATGTGAGCAAGTCCCTGCACGGCGCCGAAATCAGGTATCCTTTATTACAGAAAGCTATATATGCCTTGGTCCTGGCAGGAAGAAGGCTGCGACCATATTTTCAGGCTCACCCCATCATCTTGGCGCCGAAATCAGTCCGAAGTATCCGAAGTAGTTTACCCCTGCGGGACGTCATGAAGAAGGTTGACCATTCGGGAAGGCTCTCCAAATGGTGTATAGAGCTTGGCGAACACGACATCACTTATGAACCTCGGAAAGCCATAAAAGCTCAAGCCTTGGCAGATTTCATTGCCGAGGTCCCCATTACCGAGGACAGCCACCCAAGTCCCGATGAAAATGAGCCAGAATGGGCCTTGTACGTTGATGGTGCCTCGGGCGCCGAGCACCAAGGAGCAGGGGTGATCATCAGAGGCCCCGAAGGCCTGGAAGTAATGAAGGCCATTAAGTTCAGCTTCAATGTCACCAACAATGTGGCTGAATATGAAGCCCTCATAGCGGGCTTGCGCCTGGCCAGAAAAATTGGTGTCAGAAACTTGAAAGCCCATAGCGATTCCCAGCTAGTAGTTCGGCAAACAGCAGGGGACTACGGGGCGAAGGATCCAACACTGGCAAAATACCATGAATTAGTAACGAAGCTTATTCGAGAATTCGACACCGTGCGAATCGAGAGCGTGCCTCGCAGACATAACGCTGAGGCAGATGAATTGGCAAAATCAAAAGCATATACTGAGGTGCTAAGCCAGCCGAGCATTACAGTGCTGAGCATAATGACTTCGGGAAGAAGCTGGAAAGACCCAATAAGAACATATCTCGAAACCAATACGCTCCCCGAAGACCCCAATGAAGCAGCAAAAGTGCGGAGACGCTCCGGTCGTTTCTTTCTGATTGGAGAAGACCTATATCGGCAGGGATATGCAAATCCGCTACAGAGGTGTGTTGGCGAAGAGGATATTGAAATAATCCTCCAAGAAGTTCACGAAGGCGCTTGTGGTTCGCACATCGGAACCGACGCCCTGGCAGCGGTGATACTTCGCCAAGGATACTTTTGGCCTACCCTGAGGAAAGACGCTAGGCGGTTCGTCCAGAAATGTGGTAATTGCCAAAGACATGCAAAAATCCAGAGAACACCCTCGGAGCTGGTGACTTCGGCAAACTATCCCTGGCCCTTCGCAGTTTGGGGCATAGACCTTATCGGGCCGCTCCCGACAGCGCCTGGGGGCGTGAAGTTCTGCGTAGTCGCAGTAGACTATTTCTCTAAATGGGTCGAGGCAGAACCTTTGACGACTATCTCGGCAAGAGAAGTGCACAAGTTCGTATGGAAAAACATAGTATGCAGATTCGGTATACCGAGGGTGCTAGTGGCTGATAACGGATCCCAGTTCATAGACAAAGGGTTCCAAGAGTTTATCAGCAACCTCGGAACAAAGATGCACTTCGCCCCGGTAGCTCACCCCCAAAGCAATGGGCAGGTGGAAGTATCTAACAGGACCATAAAAGATGGTCTGAAAAAGAGACTGGGGGAGGCAAAAGGGAAATGGCCAGGAGAACTCCAAAGCGTGCTATGGAGCTACCGAACAACGCCCCGAAGAGCTACAGGGGAAACTCCTTTCTCGCTCGTCTTCGGTACGGAGGCCTTGATCCCAATAGAGGTAGTGCGACCATCAATACGAGTGCAGGTATTTGATGAAAGTGGAAATGACCTCGGCTTAAGAACCAAGCTCGACCTCGTCGGCGAACATAGAGAAATAGCGGAACTAAGAAGGAAAGCTTTCCAGCAAAGAGTGGCCGCCGCTATAAACTTGCGAGCTAGGCCAAAAGGAATAAAAAAGGGTGACCTCGTTCTCCGAAAGGCGGAATTCGCACCCCGGAGGCCGTCACACGGCGTACTTCGCGCGAATTGGGAGGGACCTTATCTGGTTCTTGCCGAAGTACGAAGAGGGGTGTACAAGCTCGGTGACGCCGAAGGCGTGGAATTAAAAAACACTTGGCATTCAGATGCCTTGAAAAAGTTCTATGCTTAGAATCTTGACGAAAGGGTTTACATTGTACAAAGTTAGAAAAATTTTCTAGCTACACGGGCTTCTGAAAGAAAGATTCTTGAACAAAAGAAATACTAAAATTCCGCGAAGATGGTCGCCAGAATAAGCATGGGTGTGATTTCCTGAAGTCCCTCGAGCAAGCATGTTCGGCACAATAGGAAATGTAAAACCTTGCGAGAATTTCTAAATACAAAGGCTTACAGAGAACCGATCTAATCTTCCGAAGTCTCTTGAGCAAACACGTTCGGGGCAAAAAGGAATGAACAATCTCACAAAAAAGACTTAGCCAAAATTTCTTACTGGAAAGAAAAAAGTCTTTATTAATAGACAAGATCGGCTTACAAAGAAGAAGGACTACCAAGAAAGAAAGAGTACAAGGAAGGAGAAAAAGAAGGCAGAAGGGGCCTGAGATAAATTAGGGATTCTCGGCGTCCCGAGAGCCACTAGCCCCTGCATCCTTTTCCGCCACCACCCGCGCCGGAAGAGTCTGAGGCAGGTTCAAGTGCTCGAGCTTGGACCAAGTCCACCGAGGTCCCTCAGGAATATTCAGGGCCTCCAGGAAAGAAAGGTCGAGATCTGGAAACTTCAGAAGAACTTGATGACGAACGAGACAAAACCCGTCTTGAAAACCAACTTTGGTCATCTCGTCGGATTTCCTCTTCTCGACACCAAGATCATTAAGCTCCTTCTCCAGGTCTTCAACCTTTTTCCTTAATGCCTTCACCTTCTTTTTTCTCGACTCATCCTTCCCCTTCTTCGAAGAATCGACCTCGGCTTGAAGTGCGGTTTTCTCGGCCTCCGCCTTCGCCAGAAGAGCCGCAGAATCCGACTTCTCCTTTTGAAGTGCCTCATTAACCGAAGTCAGCTCCGCCACTTTTCCGCCGAGGTCGGAAATCTTCTGGGAGGAGTCCTTTATAAGTTCTTCTTTTTCCTTCGCAAACTCCTCCCGAAGGGCAGCAATCTCTGACGCCGAAGTCTGGGCCAGCTGAGTGTTTCGAGCAAGCAGGTCCGCGCACTGGGTCTGGTATTGTTCTATAGTCTTTGAAGCGGCGGCCCGGTACATCCCCTGCCTCGCCACCCGAACTCTGAGGAATCCGGCATATCCCAGCAGCTGCAGAAAAACAGAGCCAAGAATGAGACAAGGCAAAAAAGGAAAGGTAAATGCTTAGAAGAAATCAAAGACAAAAAAGGGGCAAGGAGAGAAACACACCTGGGCGGCGTGCTCGGAAAGCTTCGCGGCGAGGGAGTCATCATCCGGATGAGCCCCCGCAAGGGCCCTGAAAGAAGCTTCAGTCAGGACCCCCTTTGCAATCTCCTTGGCCATGAGCGGGCAGTCCTCGGAGTACATGTCCATGTCCTCCGTAAAGGACCAAAACGGCTCCTTCGGAATCTTCCCCTTCGGGATATGGGCATCCCGAAGGGCCCGCTTCCGGGCATGCTCGGCAACCCAATCCGGAGGAAGAATCTCCTCTGCACAACAAAAGCAGAAAAATTGTCAAACACAAGTAGCTGCCAAAAAATTCAGAAACTAAGTGTCTAAGCATCAAACCTGGTGGCACTTCGGCAACGTCGTCGCCAGAATCCAGGGCCCCCTCAGAAGAAATCTCCTTCCCTTTCCTCTTGCGGCGATCTTCGGCAGAAGGGGCTTCCACCAAAGCGTCCAGAAGAGTCGCCGTGGTAGGGCTTGAAGGACCGACATCTGCACCGACCTCGGTCGAAGGCGCAGCAATGGTTACCTCGGGCTCCTCGCCCACCTCCTCGGAAATCTCCGGCATAGGAGGGGGCACGGTCTTCTTCGATCGTTTGGCCGCCGGAGGCCCCCCGCCAGTCGCCTTCCGTCTTCGGGAGGCAGCCTTCTTTGTTTGTTCACCTTTCTCGGCCTGCCCGACGAAAAGCGATCGGTAATAGGCAGCAGTATCGTCGCCCATCTCTGAAAAAGAGAGAAAACATCAGCGTAAGTCCAAGATGAAATTAAAACAAGGGGACCAGGAGATGACTTACTTTCGAAAAAATCCGCATAAGTAATGTCCTTCTGAAGAAGTTTTACCAGCCAGGAGTCCTTCCCAGCAATGGCAGGAGCCGGCATCTCGAGGTCCGTTTCGTGCTCCTTTACCACCTTCAACTCCCGAAGGACTTCTTCGGTCATCAACTTCCAGTTAATTGGAAAGGGGTAAAGGGGGCGCGGTGGGACCTCGGAATCCCAGTCAGAGACCGCTCGGATGCGCTTGTCAAAGTCCGCAAAAATGGGTGTTAACTCGGGAGTTAACAGCATCTTCAGGTCAACGACATCCATCACGAGCTTTCCCTGAGCCCACTTCATCGGGACATGCGACCAGGCCTCCTCCTTCTTCATAAAAAAGAATTTCTGTTGCCACCCTCGCCAGCTGTCTTTGTTGGCAAAGGTGAACTTGTATTTTTTGCTCCCTGACCCCCGAGGTAGCATGAAATAGAAGCCACCCTTTGGGACCACGAAGAGCTTGTAGTACTGCAGAAAAATGACAAAGTGTGGCTCTATACCGAAGACACCACACATACAAAGAAAAGCATTGAAATAGCAGTACGAGTTCGGCGGAAGTTGGTTTACGGCAATGCGATGGAAATCGCAGAAATCGCAAACCATCTTCGGCGGAGGATACCGAAGTCCGGCCTTCAGTTGGGCACGGAAAACAGTAACCTCGTCACTACGGTTTGAAAAGCTATATTGGTCCGAACGAGGCAACCTCGTAGTGACGTAGGAAGGAAGGAAGAACTTCTTTTTCCATTTTTTAAGTTTTGCAGAAGTGGTGCAGCAGGGGTGAGAAAGAAGGGGTTCCCAGCTTTCGGGAATAGGCATGACTGGCAAAAAACCGAGTTCGGAAAAAGGCAAAAAGCTATTTCGAAGAAAAAATTTGGAAAAACAGAAGAAACTGGAAGCTAAAACCCACCAAACGTTTTGCCAAAATCTGGATTTGAGGACGCCGTCGTGAAATGGTTGCCGGAAAACCACTCTGTCAAAAAGCACCACCGTGAGAGAGCAGGAAAAACACTGCAGCAGTTGAGAGACAGAAGAGAGCAAAAGCAAAAGCAAAAGGGGGTTATGAAGGACTAAGGGTATATATAGGCCGAGGAAGGGTAGGCGAATCGACGTCATAAGTGCTGGGCGAAGGCGAATCGTCGCCATAATTGCCCATTTTGCATAAAAAGACACGCCCGCTGTAACCGATGTAACCCTCTCCAATGACGGCGTGCCACGTGTCAGCAACCACGCCAAATAAGGAACACGCTTTCTGACGAATAGCGCGCCGCCCCAGACTGACACGCCTGGGCACGAGACGAGACGTTTCAGTGACCTACAAAGATTACAGAAAATAGGCTACCTCGGAGACACCAAGAGACAGTCTGTGCTACGTCTACAGACAAAAGGTGTATCTTCGGCACAGGTACCATGCATAAAGCCCCGAAGGGTACCCTCCGAAAGCTGACAAAAGCCAAAGTCCCTACTTCGGCTTCTAGGGGGGGCATGTGATAGCCGAAGGACTATCGCCTCTCCTAGAACGTACCTCCTATCAAAAGCATGCTCGGGAAGCCTGGCACCATCCGAGAGAGGCACTAGTACTGACCTCGGACTAGGCGAATTCCAGTGCCTCGAACTCGGGATTTAGCCTAGTACCCCAGAGAGCTCCAAAGGTGCAGACAGCCCCCTCGGGGGATTAAACGGATCGCCTTCGGGATAGAAGAATCAGCTACCGCAAGCAAGAGAGGATTTCCCGAAGGCGGAAACTGCGAGCTAGGCAGCGCCCCGAACTACGAGCATAACTCCCGAAGAAGGGTGTTCGTCCCAAAGAACGACCTCGCCTAAAGGACATTGGGAGTACGGTAGGAGCATTTAAGGAGCCTCTGACACATCGCCCACAGAAGTACCATGTCACCTCAAACGATGCTCTGACACGCCGACGCCGCCCAGGCCTTGTCACAACCTGTCTCGGACCAAGGCTCGAGGGAGCCTACAAACAGCTACTTGTCCCCTGCGTCCAAAAGTACACAGCAGATCTGGCCGAACACGTGTCACGATCTGAACGGGCTAGACACTTCTATAAAT
The DNA here is from genome assembly GCA_005392925.1 of Aquilaria sinensis. Lineage (NCBI taxonomy): Eukaryota > Viridiplantae > Streptophyta > Magnoliopsida > Malvales > Thymelaeaceae > Aquilaria > Aquilaria sinensis. The sequence continues at coordinate 126,656 of SMDT01003048.1, forward strand.
ACCAAAGAGCAGCTCCTTACAAGGGGTTGGTCAATCGGTTGAGAGGAGACCAACAGGCAAGGCCACTAAACCCCTGAGTGCCTCTTTTTCCTTCACCTCTCAGAAAACTGACTTGGGCGTCGGAGGCTCCTCCCCGAAAAAGGATCCCGGGGACCTCCTAACCTTTTCTTTTGGGCTCTTCAGGTACCACTCCCTGGGAAACCTCCACCTCGGGCGTTCTCCTCCTCAGGAAGTCCCTCCAGACACCACCATGTCCTCCAGCGAAGACGTCTCCGGACATCAAGTATGAAGAGTCAATCAAGGAGGATGAACCCAACATAGAATTTGTGGAAGGAGCCACACTAGTAGTAATGAGAGCCTTGAATGTTCAGATCAAAGAGGACCACAAACAAACGGAGAATATTTTTCACACTAGGTGTTACATTGAAGGCAAGTTTTATAGAATGATTATAGATTAAGGAAGTTTAACTAATATTGCTAGTACTACTTTGGTTAAGAAATTGCAGCTACCTACCAGAAGACATTTGAGACCTTAAAGGCTTCAATGGTTCAACAATGATGATGAGGTGAAGGTAACAAAGCAAGTCATGGTAGCCTTTAAGATTAGAAGATATGAATATGAAGTGCTTTGTGATATTGTTCCCATGGAGGCAAGTCACATCCTTTTAGAAAGACCATGGCAAAATGTTAGAAGGGTCATACACAGTGCTTTCAAGAATAGATACTCCCTCAAATTCAAAGACAAACCCATAATATTGGCACTAGTTCCCCCACAAAAAATCATAGAGGATCAAAGAAAGATTCATGGTGAGGTCAAGAGAAAAATCAATGAAAGGAAAAGGAAAGATGAGGGCCTGAGTGATAAGGGGAATGTTGAAAGATCAAAAGAAAAATGTGAGTTGGGTGACCTTAAGGGGAAGAAAAGTGTTGAGAGTTCCCAAAGTAAATGCTAAGAGAAGAAAGTACAGAGAAAAAAAAAAAGCTTGATAATAAAGATAAGTGATGTGATGAAAGTCATTCAAGCACAAAAGCCAGTGCTTCTTTTATTTTACAAACAAACCTTATTCTTATCTAGTGATTTAACTAACACTTCCTAGTGTTATTGTTTCTTTTTTGAATGACTTTGAAGGTGTATTTCCCAAGGAGAAAAGATGACTGCTACCAGTGAGTGGCAGTAAGCATAAAATGGATCTTATTCCTGCAACTTTCATTCCAACCAAGCAAGCCTATAACAGTAACCCCAAGGAGACCAAGAAGATTCAAAGGCAAGTTGAAGCCCTATTCTTCGAGGGAAATGTGAAGGAGAGCTTGAGCCCTTGTGCTGTGCCTATGATCCCAGTGCTTAAGGAAGATGGAACATGAAAAATGTGCATGGATTGTAGACTAGTTAACAAAATAGTTGTAAAGTACATCCTATTCCTAGATTAGATGCCATGCTGGATAAGTTGCATGGATGCACTCTATTCTCCATGGCTAAAATGGTTGTCATCAAATTAGGATGAAAAAGGGGGATGAATGGAAGACAATCTCTAAAACTAAATTCGGGTTATATGAGTGGTTAGTCAAGCCATTTGGTTTATCTAATGTTCCTAGTACTTTTATGACACTCATGAATCATGTTTTAAGGGAGTTCATTGGAAAGTTTGTGGTTCTTTACTTTAATGAAATCTTAGTGTATAGTAAGAGCATGCGTGGACATGCTAATCATTTAAGGCAAGTGTTAGAAATTTTAGGAGCACAAAAGTTGTATGCCAACTTGAAGAAGTTTTCTTTTTGTACTAACTATATTATCTTTCTTGGATTTGTTATGAGCTAAAAAGGTGTGGAGGTTGATCAAGAAAAAGTAAAGGCTACACAAGAGTGGCCAACATCTAAACCTATTTCTAAGGTGAGATATTTTCATGGCCTTGCTAGTTTTTGTAGGAGGTTTATAAAAGATTTCTCAAGCATTGTTGCACCTTTAAATGAAGTAGTAAATAAAAATGTATGCCTTAAGTGGGAAAAGAAACAAAAAGATGTATTTAGAACATTTAAACACAAGTTTAGTAATACACCTATCCTAGCTTTGCCTGATTTTTATAAGAATTTTGAAGTTGAATGGGATGCATGTGGACATGGTATTGGAGCTATTTTGATGTAGGAATGAAGGCCTATAGCCTGCTTTAGTGAGAAGTTAAGTGGCACCACCTTGACTAACCCCATCTATGACAAAGAGATGTATGCCTTAGTGAGAACCCTTGAAAGTTAACAACATTAAGGAATTCATCATCCATATGGACCACCAATCTTTGAAGCACTTAAAAGGGAAAGGAAAGCTAAATAGAAGGCATGGAAGGTGGGTGGAGTTCATAGAGACTTTTCCATACAACATTAAGTACAAACAAGGTAAAGAAAACATTGTGGCTATATGCTAAGGTTTTAAATCTTGAGTATTTTAAAGATTTGTATGAGAGTTATTCTAACTTTGGCGAGCTATAGCAGGTTTTGAAAAGTACTACAAGGTTGATGGTTTTTTTTTCAAGCAAGAAAAGTTGTGCATTCCTAAGCATTATTTGAGGTATTTGCTAGTCTAAGAAGCTCATAGAGAATGATTAATGGGAAACTTTGCGGTTAAAAAACCTTAAGTGTGCTCAGAGAGAAGTTCTATTGTCCAAAGATGCAAAGAGTTGTTGAATGATTGTGCACTAGCTGTCTTCAATGTAAAAAAGGCTAAGTCAAAACTAAACCCTTATTGACTCTATACTCCATTGCATATTCTTACTCACCATTGGATTGATATTTCTATGGATTTTGCAGCACTCCCTTAGACAAAGAATGGAAAGTACTCAATCTTTCTAATTGTGGATAGGTTCTCAAAGATGGCACATTTTGTTCCATGTCACAAGATAGATGATGCTATGAACATTGCCAATCTTTTCCTCAAAGAAATTGTAAGGTTGCATGGACTTCCAAGGATAATTATGAGTGACTAAGAGGTGAAGTTCCTTAACCACTCTTGGAGAGTTTTGTCGAGCAAGTTAAGTATTAAACTTATATTTTCTACTACTTGCCATCAATAAAATGGTGGCCAAATTGTGGTAACAAATAAAACTTTGACCACTATCTTAAAATCCATAATTCAAAGGAACTTGAAAACTTGGGAAGAAGTTTAGCCTCATGTTGAGTTCGCTTATAATAGGGTAGTGCATAAAACAACTGATATTCACCTTTTAAAGTTATTTAAGGTTTTAACCCACTAAACCCTATGGACTTAATGTCTTTTCCTTAAAGCCAACTTTTTAGTGTAGATGCAGCTAAAGGCCAAGATGGTTAAAGCCTTGGATAAGAAAGTGACATATCTTTGTTTGATGTAGGTGATGATATGAGGACAAATCTCTTTGAGGATGAGGGAGATGATGGAGGACCATCAAGGTCAGAGGCTTCCAATACATCCATGGACCTATTGAAGATAAGCACAAGACCTCTCACAAGGAAAAAAGCCAAAGAAACACAAGAAGCACTCCAAGTGCTCATTTTGGCACATTTGGAGCATGCCTTGGAGCCCTTTTACACCATCTCATAATTTAGCCAAGCTCTTTGTGTCCAAGACCTCAAGAACTTTAAGTCATACCATAAAATGAAGACTCAATCTAGAGAAACAAAGCAAAGCTCATCAGACACAAGTGGCCTAAGCCAAAACCCCAAGTAACACTTAGAGTGCCCTAGAGAGCCTCCTAGGAGCCTTTTTAAGGCTTTCTTGCATGCTCGAGCATTTTTGCTTAAGTTTCATAGTTATTTTTTTTTCCTATTTGTTATTTTGCTAAGTAATAGGTTTGGAAAAAATGTTCAAACTATGTTTCCAAAGCCTAGTTTAACCAGGATTGCTTTTTTTTTTCTAGGTTTAGGATTTTCTTTCATCCAAGCCATGTAAGGCTGAAAACCCTAGCTCCTTAACTATAAATAAGGCTTGTATTTCATGTTTTTACAAGCAAATTAATAAGATTAAAGTTGCATTGAGTAATAATCTGCTCTTTTGTTCTTTTTTTAATTTTGTGGCGCACTTGTGCAACAAGTTATTCTTTTCCAACTAGATTTCTTCTAATTTCCCTTCTAGAATTCTACTTCTCACCTTCGCTTCTATTTCTAACTTCTCTTCTTTCTCCCTCAATCAATTTCTTCTTCTTGGACCAAGTTGATAAGGTAGACTTTTGAGTATGCTTTGGAACTATTATCCATGGGCAACAAGTAACACCTCACTTTTTGTTGCTCTCGTAGCGTGATTATCACGGACTGCTGATTAGGTCTTTGAAGTGCCACATTAACAAATTCATTAAAACACTCATGTTAATTAGCATGCATTATCTTGTTAAATTAGATTTGATTTGCTATGTTGTTTGTTAATTGAAGCATGATGCATGGTTATAGCCTAGGTTTGTTGTGCTTGTAAATACAGCCTGTGTGTCATGCCTCTCTATTATTCTTGTTGTACCTTACTTTTTCACCTTACTTCCCTCAAATGTAACTCGAGGTTTCTGTTATTAACATAACTATATACTATAGCTGCATCTGAGGTTGTGCATTCGAGGAGGTGACTACAAGGAGACAACCGAGAAAGAGGAGAAGAAGCTTGTGAATACTTTTTCTTTTCTAAGGCTTTCATGATATTCTCATTAGCTTCAGAATATCAAATAGGTTGGGCTATAACCATGTCATATTTCATTAATTTTATGCATGAGATGCAAGTTTTATATTTATATGTGATGCATGTATAAGACAACCGAAGATAATAATTGATGAGATCAAAGAAAAACCCCTTCAAGCAAAATATTAATTCATTAAATATGATTCCTTCCTTATGTTAGCACTCATCAGGACTTTGATCAACATTGGGTGGGTTTGCCAAAGCAAAATACCTATGTTCATATTGGTAAGACGCGATGGGATAAGAGTGATATCCAAATTGCTAACTTTGGCTCGAACTTAACTAAGTCATCCTAATAGGATTGGGGACATAGAGGCATAGAGTTGGGTTTGAGTTCATGGGATGAGCTTGGACAAGTGTTGTTCACCCAGCTATCTAGGAGTTGCAAGAAATGCAATTGCCAATGGGTTGCCTACCTAAATAGCAATGACTTGAGAAAAAAGCCAAAGCTGACTTAAGTTGTGTTGAAACATGAATCTTGGCCCACTAGAATACCTTAGCACTGAGGTGTTCTGAAATAATATCAAGAGTTCATATTTTGAGTAAAATAGTGGGAGTATCATTTAATAAAAGTCCTTATTAAATGAATGAAAATACATATTTACTATTGTAGATTAGCATGGCACAAAACATATCAACACTTTTAGTGCAATCAATCCTTGAGAATGAAAAATTGAATGAAACCAAATTCCTCAAATAGTACAAAAATTTGAGGATATTCCTCATGTAGTAGACAATGTTTTATGTCCTAGAGAAGCCCTTTCTAAGTGAGTGTGCTGGCAACGCTCTGAGAGCTAAAAAAATACTTATAAGAAGCATTTAGATAATACCATGGATGTTGCTTATCTCATCCTGATTGCCATCGAATCTAAGCTTTAAAGTAACAAGTAAACATAGGGGCATTTTGTTACCCACTCTGGGGTAGTCCAGTTATGTTGCCAAAATTGTGTATTTAAAATCCCAGGATTGGTATGTCTTGTAAGCCATTAGAACAATACCCTTAATGTTCATACCCAAGTGGCCCTCTTGGGCACTATGTGAATACATGCATATTGGTCCAACCATTATACACATATTCACATTTTATGCACATCATAGTAGCAAGGAATAAAAACACTAGCACAAGTCTCAATCTTGGCTACCATACATTAGGCAGTCTTGTTAAGTTCATGTTTCTAGCCACTATATGTGAACTTCTCTAAAAAAATGTATTAATCTAGCCATGTACCACCTATTTCCTTTTCTCCATTATCAAGTAGAAACTTAGACCAAACCAAGGAATTTTTTTTCTACATCAAAAGCCCACTTATGGACCAAATTATGGATTTTTTAAGTTGGTTACAAAATTCTGACCAAATGAACAGTAAATTAGCCAAATTTTCAACATCATAACTTTCGTTACAGAGCTCCAAATGTAGTAATTCTAAATCCTAGTTAAACCTATAGATGTGGTATAGGTGTGGTCAAAATTTCATATGAAGATTTACTCTACACAGGGAGATATAGAACTTTAAGTGTAGGGTCAAAATTCTGTCCACTTTATGACCATTATGCCCATACAAAATTTCATAACTGTACAAACACTTCATTCACAAGGGGTAAGCCATCTATGGCTATCCCATACATTCCCAATACATATATTAATTACATGATCTTCCATATAGCAACTTTATGTGGTCAAAATAGAATTTACAAACAGCAGCCCATCATTCACACTTAGACAGCTTGTGCACCACATTCACATACATAGCAAAACCATCCTCAAATGCTCACATACTTGTTCCAAATTTACATGCCATACATGTACATGAATCCATGCACTACATCATGGCCTTAACTCATCTAAAGACACACACCCGAGTCATAGGAGATGCTTGAGACATAATGCACTCCAAAATAGGATGCTGGACAGTTATTGCGTAACACAATAAGCACCATCACTAAAAGTACAAAATGTGCTCCTAAAGTCACCAAACTTTCCATATCATAACTAGACACATTAAAGTTCATGTACCTGAAATTTTAGATCAAAAATCGAATGAAAAGGGTTAGTTTGAATGTGATATTTCTGCTGGATCTTAAATAGGTAGATTTGAGGGGAGGTAAGTTTCATGGAGAAACTTAGTAAAGAGAACACTTTAAAACTAAGCTAATGTAATATTTAGCAATCACCTACATTCAAATACACTAAAACATGAGAAAACACAATGCAAATATCCAATATAGAGCATCCAAATGAAGCAATCAAACATAAACAACAAACACATGCATGCGGCAGCAACAACATTCATTGGTTAGTCCATAAAACAAGTAATAAACATAAGTAGATCACTATGGCAGGCCTCCTCAAGCATAATCATGGGTTTAAAATAGTTTTAACACTACCTAGTACTAAATTTGGGCTTTAGAAACCCTTAAATTTGCTGCCATCATTATGCATTTCACACTAGGTCACAAAACCTTGACTAAGTGCACTCCTCTCACTAAGCTTGGTTAATCAAGCTCATGGCTCTCTTCCAAGCTTAGCCCTAGCTCCATGGATGGTTGGAAATATAGTAAACATCACATGAGAGTAAGAAAACTCCTTACCTTTTGCTAGAAATCCAATAAACCTTAGATAATCCTGAAAACTAGGGTTTATGGTCTTCCTTGATGCTTTGGTTATCTTCTCTTGCCTTCTCTTGATTGTTTGCAGTAAGGTGGCTATGGAGGGATGTGAAGCAATTCAAGGAAGAACCCTAGTTGGTGGGGGTCAAATTTTTGGAAGAAAATGGGGAGAAAATGATTTTTTTTCTAGCTTTATTTCTTTCTTGGTCTTTAGTAATGGCATGTGTACAAATTTTGCAAAATTTAGTCCACACTTGGACAAAATTTTTACCAGCCATTTGGGATGGGAAAATGATAGTTTTTGACCTATTTTAACCTTGGTCAAGTGTCATTTTCACCTTTAGAAAATTTTGGGACACTTAAGCCCTTAAGTGTCCTTAAGCATTAAATGACTAACTTTGCCTCCTTGAGCACTTTGGTCCTAAAAAATATCCTTAATTCCATCCATGTCCTTTATTCATAATTCCATCCATGTCCTTTCCTCACAATTCCATCCATGTCCTTTCCATAGCCATCGTTGGAAATTTGTGCAATTGAGTATCCAACTTTTATAACCTTACAATTTAGTCCGTAGGTTACTTGAAAACTAGGCAATAAGCCAATGCTTTCTTAAGGACCAAATTATCATTGTTTATGCCACTTAGGGGAGTGTATATTGAATACTTTATACTTCACAATTCATATTATCATTGTTTGTGCCACTTAGGGGAGTGTATATTGAATACTTTACACTTCACAATTCATACATTATGGTGAAAATTAAAGCATACAAGTTTAGGTCCTTATGCTGTTATTTTCCCATTTTGTGAATGTGGTCACATTAAGAGTCAAGGTTCCTTCAAGAGAAGGAAAGTTGGTTTATGCCCTAAGCGTAAAAGGTTCCATGGCACGAAGCCATGCACATTAGGAACATGTCTATAACATCTGTGGCTGGAGAGGTCATTGGGCAAAGGAATGCCCATAGGCTTGACCCTTACCAAGTAAACCTAGAAATCCACCCCCTGCACCCCTTGCCATAAGAAATCATCCTAACATGGTCATAGTGGTAATTGAGCTAAGGGTCTTCACCCTGGCAAGTTAGGTGACCAAAGAGCCAACCACCATTCGAGGTAACTTTAGTTTTTAGAGTGGTAGTGTTAGAGTACTTTTGGATATTAGAGCTACTCTTTTTGTGATGTTGTCTACCTTGGTAGATAAGCTTAAGTTCCTGTAATAAATCTTAGATGAGTTGAGACTCATCAGGACTGCAAGGAGGAGTTTTATAGTGACCAATGAGTTGGTTACTAGGTATCCCTTGCAGTTATGCAACCATGATTTCTCTTGTAAGTTATGGAGGATAGATTTGAGGTCTTATTACCTAGTGTTGGGAATGGATTAGCTAAGCAAGCACAAGGTGCAAATTGATTGTGCTAGTCACTCAGTCAACATTACTGATGCTCAGAGAGCTAGAGTGACTTGCACAAGAGGGTTAGCAGTATTTATGGAAGCTATGAATCGGATCTCTAAACCATTTTTTGATTAGTTTGTTGAAGTATTCATCGATGACATGTTGGTATATTCACAGTCTTCATCAGAACATGAAAGACACCTTAGGACAGTTTTGCAAGTGCTGAAGGATAATCAGTACTATGCAAAGTTGCCTAAGTGTGAGTTTTGGTCTGAAAGGACTCAGTTTTTGGGGCACATCATCAGTGCTCAAGGTCTATCAGTTGATCCTGAAAAAGTTCAGGCGATAGTTAAGTGGAAGAAACCAACTACAGTTATAGAAGTGAGAAGTTTCTTGGGCTTGGCAAGCTATTACAGGTGATTCATAAAGAAATTCTCTGTGATAGCTACACCGTTAACAGCCTTGACCAAGAAAACTCAGAAGTTTGAATGGACACCGAAGTGTGAAAAAGCTTATATAGAGTTGAAGAAAAGATTAACTAGTGCACCTATACTTATTCTACCAGATCCGAACAGAGCTTTTACAGTATATACTGATGCATCAGGTTCTGGTCTAGGGTATGTGCTGATGCAGGACAGTCAGGTAATAGCCTATGGTTCAAGACAATTGAGACCTAATGAATTGAACTATCCTATTCACGATCTTGAGCTAGCAGCAGTAATTTTTGTACTTAAGCTCTGGAGACATTACTTGATAGGAAGGTCATTTAGGATCTTCACTGATCATAAGAGTTTGAAGCATCTGTTTAAACAGAAAGATCTAAACATTTGGCAACATCGATGGATTGAATACATAAAAGATTATGATTGTTCAATTAAGTACTGTGCTGGCAAGGGAAATGTGGTAGCAGATGCATTGAGTCGGAAGTACACAGGAGCAATCCTATCTAAGGATCAGGCTATGAATTCCTCTGAAGGAGTGTTGAGGGATTGTTTCTTAGTGTTGCATGAGTTTTGGCAAAACCAAGAAAAATCCCTAGTCTATGTTCTGGAAATACAATCAGCTTGGTTAGCCAGAGTTAAGGAAGCTCAGATGAAAGATCCATTGTTGAAGAAAATTTTAGGAGAAGTGAAACTTGGTACTGTGAGGAAGGAATTCCGATACAAGGATGGAATACTACACTATGGAGATCATCTCTATGTACCGAATGTGGAAGGACTTAGGCAGCAAGTCCTACAGGAGGCACATAGTAGTACTTTGAATATTCACCCTGGTGTTAGTAAGATGTATCATGATCTGAAGACGCATTTCTGGTGGCCTAGACTGAAAAGAGATGTAACAGGACATGTGGCAAAGTGTCTAACATGCCAAATGGTTAAAGCTGAACATCAGAAACCAGCAGGTACACTTCAGAGTTTACCTCTTCCAGTGAGGAAATGGGGATCCGTTACTATGGATTTTCTGGTAGGATTGCCAAATACCCGGAGTCAATACCCGTCAAAGTCAGCATGATTCTATATGGGTAGTGGTAAGACCAGATCGACGACCTTAACATATTGACAGGTAATGGTTGATTGGTTGATGAAGTCAGCACACTTTATACCTATCAGGATCACTTATACATTGGAGAGGTTGGCTCAGTTGTACCTCAAGGAGATTGTGAGACTCTATGGTATACCAGATTAGATTATATCAGATAGAGATCCTTAGTTTATGTCACGGATTTAGAATGCTTTCTAGGAGGCATTAGGAAGCAAGGTTAGTCTCAATACCACTTTCTATCCTCAAACTGATGGGTAGTCTGAGAGAGTGATCCAAACATTGGAGGATATGTTACATATGTGTGCTGTTGATTTCTGAGGTGATTGGGACCAGTGTTTACCATTCATTGAATTTGCTTATAATAATAGTCATCAAACTATTTTTGGTTTGGCACCATACAAGGCTTTATATGGAAGACATTGTATGACACCCCATTGTTGGGCATATCCTTCAGATAGAGTTATTGTTGGCCTTGAAATCATAGCTAATACCACAGCTAAGGTTAAATTAATCCAAAAATGAATTAAAGTAGCCAATGATCGGTAGACTAACTATGCCAATCTAAGAAGAAGATATTTAAGTTTTAAAGGTGGGGACAAAGTACTTCTCAAAGTGTCACCCATGAAAAGAGTTACCCGTTTTGGGTAGAGGGGTAAGTTAGCCCCTAGGTACATTGGACCCTATGAAGTTTTGGAGAAGATAGGAAAGGTTGCTTATCAATTGGTGTTACCACCTAACCTATCCCAAGTGCATAACATGTTTAATGTTAGTCTTATAAGAAAACGCACAATGGATCCAAGATAGGCAGTCAATCCTTCAGTGGTACCCATCCATAAAGACTTGACCTATGAAGAGAAACCCGCTCAGATACTTGATAGGCAAGTCAAGAAACTCCAAACCAAGTGGATTCTAATGGTTAAGATCTTTTGGTCTAACCATAGTGAAGAAGAAGCTACCTGGGAAATGGATCAAGATATGTTGAAAGGATATCATAGTGTTTTTCTAGAGTTGCAACAAAATTTTGAGGACCAAATTCCAAAATGAAGGGAGAATGTTATGGCTCTCCTAGATGAAGGCTTGTTTGAAGAAGGTAAAGTGCTTTAAATCAAGTTTGAAACCTTAATTCAAGTTTACATAGCAAGACTAAGTAAGTTTATCAAAGTTCACTAAGTTTTAAGCAAGCTAAGAAACTAAATAAGGTTTAGGGGTAAAATTGTAATTTTTGCATTCTGAATAGTCGGGCGAGGTGCCGAGCATTGAAAATGAATTTTTATAACCTAACTTTTAACTTTAAACCAAACTTAGTTGAAATAAACAAGAATTGACCAAGTTTGACTAAGGTTACCTAAAGGAGGGGACTTATTTGTAACTTTTTAAATTCTTGAATGGCTTCATGTGTTAAGTAAGGCATATAAAAATAGTAAAGTGAGGGCAGGGCTGCCATTTTCACCTTGGAACCCAAGCTTACCCTTCTCTCTACCAATTTTTTGTGATTCCAAGCCCAAAACCAAAAGTTTTTTTTTTAAAGAAATTGAAGCCACCAAAGATATACAAGCTATGAAAGGCTTGTTTCAATCATGAATTCAAGTTTTTGAAGCTTGGAACTGAGTTTTCCACTATCCCCTATTTTTTATACGAGGTAACACTCGAGTTCTTGGTGAATTCTTATTTATTAGATATTTGGAAACTTGGGTTTTAGTTAGAAGGTATAGATTATCTAATTTGTGCCTTTGGTTGCTTGGAACTAGGGGGAGCCTTATAGAACTTGAGTTCTTGAGGAAGAGTTGCTTGTTTCTTCCTTGTGAAGTGTGTTAGTGTTGTACGATAAGCGGTGTAAGGAGAGGTGAGTGGGGAGTTAATTGGGAGTGGCAGGAGAAAGGGAAAGGTTAGGGAGGGGGAGGGGAAGGAAGAGGAAGAGAGAGGAGGTGGGGTGATGCTGTGACGAGTGGTGGACTATGAGGTTTGTGAGGATTGGAATGATGTTATAAGGCATCATAGATTGAGCTTGTGATAGTTGGTTGTGATCTATGCAACATGTTTTACGTGTATGTGAACTTTGGAGGCATTCCAAACATGTTTGATATGTTTGGGAGGTGTCCAAAGTTCATAGCAGCAAAATGCGTCAGAATTCTACAGAAATGTAGATTGGCGATGCGTCGCCAATTTCGTACTCCAGTCCGTGATGCACTGCCAAGCCTAGATAGAGTCGGTAGAACGTCACCAACTATGGCGACGCATCACCACAGTTGGTGACACATCGCCAATACAAGAGAAAGTTGGCAGAACATCATCAATTGTGGTGGCACGTCGCCACAAGCAAGTTAGCAGAATTTTCCAAGTTTTGCTAGGAGGGTCGAAGGGAGACCAAAGGGAGTTCTTAGGGCACCTTGGGGTCTAAGTATTCCAGGGCTACTCTGGCACTTCCAAAATTCCTTCAAGACCTAGGAGTTTTGTTGAGTTTTGGACGGGTTTATGGTTGCTTGTACCATAAGCAAGAAAACTAGCTTTCTCATAGGTTTCCTGGGTAGGGTCGACGGACGACCATGTCAGGTTGAGCCACCAAGTTAAGTTAAACCCCTGTACAATTTGATTAGGGAAATAAAGTGGCAAGCTAAGCCTGCTAAGAAAAGATTAAATTATTGTAACATCAGGACTAGGATAAGGATAGATCCCCACCATAGGACTTAACTCTTGGCCATTAGTTAAGTCCTCATGATGTTTTTGGGCTTGCATCAATAAGCATTTATATATTATTATTTAAATTTTCATGTCCTAAAGATTTATTTTGTACATATTAATCCCTTACCGATAATTATTGAATTCTCACCATTCTAAGTGTCACATTTTGTAGATTCTTTTAGTATGAATCCTAGCACCTAGTGAACGGGTTTCTGAGAATGTTTTGGCCGCAAGTACAAGCAACTTCAATCATACTTGATTTTAAGTTATTTGGTTAGCAATTTATATGCTAATCTAAGTGTTTGATTCTAGCTTTCTCAATTGTTGGCTAAGTACATGAGGAACTCGAGTTCTCATCTTGGAAGCTACAAGCTCAGGTGGAAAACCTCATTCTGAGGCCTCAAACTAGATCTTTGTGAATATGTTTGGACTCGTGTTCCTAGTGGCCTCTAGTGTGGACAATTTTGCTAAACCATAGTGTGTACATACACTAGTGGTTGCTTTTGGATGTATATAAATTTAAGGCTTAAAGCCTAAGTAAAATTATTTTATTACTTTGATACTTATTTTTATGATTATTTTCTTCTTTATGTAGTGGCAATTACTTGAAAGTTTTGCTTGTTGTAAACTGAAATTGCCAAAGTTAAACTTGTATGATGCATATGTTAGGATAACAAAATAGTAGCATATAAGTTTTAAATCATACAAGCATTGACTTAGCCAACTACAACTAAGATTAGGACCACTAAATTCTAATTAAGTTAATAATCTTGGGTTGGCCCCACACCAAGGTAAGTCAAAAACCCTTATACTGGTATCAAAGCAAGGCTTAATAGTCTTATAAGAGTCTTACTAGAGGCAAATTATGTGAGGTCAAAATGAAGTCCTTGTTTAAGTTTTAAAGTTGATAGATAAATTGCCTAGGGAAGCTTTCTAGCTTTGTATGCATGTGCTATGGTAGGTAATAAGACTAATGTCATTGCTAATCCTAAGCCTTAAGAAGGGTCAAGTGATCCCATGATGGGTATGACGGGGGACATCATTAGTTTTATGCAAGAACTAAGTAGTAATAAGGCTTAGTTATTTAGGGGAATAACAGTTCCTCTTCAAGATCGCCAACAAGCTTGAGAAGCTATAAATGCTTCTCAAGGAAACAATGTTAATGGGGTAATAAAAAAGGTGCTCCATGAGGAAGTTAAGCATCGAGGCCAAAAAATTCAAGATTCACCCCCAAGGGCTTGATGTGAAGAAGCATATGGGGAATAGGAAAAGGACTCTGAAGAACACATACATCCTTGATGAAGGAAGAGGATAGCAATTCCTCCACAAATAGAACTACTCACTTAGTTCCAAAGTTATGGACCACTAAAGTTCTTTCGTACCAATGACCTGAATCTAGCGGAGGAATTGTTGACCATTATAAAGGTTTTGTTTCACCACGCCAAGTTGGATTCCCAACGAAGGGTGGAAATAACACCTTTCTATTTGAAGGGTAAAAGTTCTCTATGGTGAAAGAGTGAGTTGCAGAATGCCAAGCGTCACAGGAGAACTGTATATTGGGAGGACTTTGAGAGGAAGTTTTGAAGACAAAATGTAAGTGAAGCTACTTAGGATCAAAAGAGAATTAAGTTTAGAAAACTAGATCAAGGTGATATGTCATTCACCGAGTACAAGCACAAGTTTAGCTCGCTCATTCAGTAAGCTCTTTACATAACGGATCACAATTTGTACAAGGATTGAAACCAATGCTAAGATGGTTCAATGTGGTGGTAGGAATCAAGAACTACCATTAAGCAATTCAAAAAGCATTAGCCCTTAAATGGGGATTGGGAGAGTCAAGGCCAAAAAAATGGCACAAAGGCGTCATCTTTTCCTCAAAGTAAAGCTTTGAATAAGAGGCCAATGGTTGCTACTGACTAGGCTTCAGATAAAAAGAGTAAGAAAGACAATAAGAAGTAATGACCTAAGTGCCACAGGCTCCATGGCATAAAGTCCAACACCCTAGGGACTGATCTTTCTAACATTTTTCATCAAAGTAGGGATTGGGAAAAGGATTGTCCCTGAAATAGGTTAGAGCAAACCCAAGTTGGAGGTTCTACCCTGAGCAACAATAGTGCACCTACAAATGTAATGATATCGCCTAGGTAATTTCCCCTAACAACTCAAGTTACTCATGAACCATCTGCAATTTAAGGTAATTTTATATTTTAGAATAGTATTGTAAGAGTTTTGCTTGACATTGGAGCTATTATTTTTGTCATTGCATCATCCTTAATGGATAAGTTAAATTTGCAAAGAGAATTTATGGAAGAAATGAGGTCGATTTTGACTCCAAGGAAAATCATGATTTTGACTAATGAATTAGTAAGAAAATTTCACTTGGAGTTAGAGGGCCATAAGTTTTCTTATGAATTATGGGTCATGGATTTAAGGTCCTATGATATTGTGTTGGGCATGGATTGGTTGGCTATGTTTAAAGATTCGATCAACTGTGTAGAGCATATATGGGGTAAGAGTGGTCTGTTGATACGATCAAAGAAGGCACAATCAAGGAAGGCAAGGACCCATTGAAGGTTTCTAGTGGACCAATGACAAGGAAGAAGGCTAAGGAGCTCACTAGTGCACTTCAAGCTTTTGTCTCAAGCTTTTTCAAGGAAAATCATCTTAGAATTTCACAAGGAGCTGCTGGAACATGCAATTAATCATATGGAGATGATGGCCAAGCTTGGATGTTGACAGATTAGCAATGTTCTGGTATAAAAATCATATCTTGAGTTAAAGAAATCAAAATTGAGTGATTCTTAATTCATTGGAAAGATAATATCTGGAGCTACAAATCATATGAAGACCATGAAACCCATTTTGCACGTTAAGGAGGTCCAATTTAGCTTCAAAGTCGCGATTTACGAGTTATCGCTGGTTCATAAGCAGTTGCAGTATTTTGGACATATCTTTGGATTTAGATGTCCATTTTGTGTGGTTAATATGTCATTTCAAAGCTAAGAAAGAGATATACAACTTTCATGCTCTGAATTTTGAGAAATGATGGCTGCATCAAGTTATAATTTCGGTTTGAAGTTGAATACACAAGCAAAAACCACCCGAGAAGACTATTTTGGGGTTTTTATGGTCAATCTTGTTTTATAATGTATTTTATTTTATTTTCATGTTTATTTACATTATTTAGGATGTTATTAGGGCCATGGAAGTGATTCAGGTCACTTAGGATAAATGGAATTCGCTGCACACCTTAAACATGTGTTAAAAGGGTGTAGGAATCCTAGTTTGACTAAGTTTTCTTGAGTCCTTTGTAATTAGGTTTCCTAGGTGACTTGGGCTGCGAATTTTGCTGAGTCTTTTACCCTAATTTAGGTCTATAAATAGGCACATATTCTAGTTGTAAAACAACAGCCTTGACATGAAATAATATTACTACTTTGGAGAGAATTTCTCTTTGGTTCTTTGTGGACTACCTTGGTGCACAAGTGTGCTTGTGTTCTTGGTGTTCTTATACTTCTCGTTTCTAATCACAAGTTGATTAGGGGTGGGGGTCTTAAAATCTAGGCTCTTTGATCTCTTGTGGAGCTTGAAAAACATCTTGGGCACATTTCATGGTCTTTATACTATCGGGGTTCGCATCAGCTGGTATCAGAGCCACATGTTCCATTGAAGGACATACCTTGTGTTCTTGTTTATCTTCATTTTTCCTTCAGTTTTTGTTCAGTAAATTCATGTTTTAATTTTCTATTTTAATCCCTTTTCTTCTTGTTTCAGGTCTGTGTTCTTTATTCCATCCTTGTTCAAGTCCAAAAATCACAAAAACAACAAAAAGAAGTCAATCCATGTTGTCTAGTGTTCTCGGTTTCAATTCGTTTGATCTTGTTTATTTCTTATCTTTCTGTTTTGTGTCCAGCCCTATTAATCTCTCTTGTTTTCATTGTTTCTAGCATCTTAGAGTCAGGAAAACACCAAAAAAAGAAGGATCCAAGTTGAGGAAGTTTTGGTATCAAAAAGTTGTTTCAAAATTGTGCAAGTTTCAATAGTTTCTTGTTTTGGCCAAATAGAAAATTGAATTTTTGTCTTTGGCAGCAAGGAACTTCAAGGAGAAAGTTGTTTTAGCCTCAAAACAGCAAGCAAAAAAAAAAGGAGAAGGAAAAAAAAACAAAAAAAAAAAGAAAAAGAAAAGAGCAAAGAGAAGAAAGCTTGCAAAAAGAGAAGATTTTACAAAGTGTTGGAAGTTTTGTGCCCCAAAACCTATCCTATTGTTTTTTAGTCTAAAAAGCTTTCTTTGTGGTTCTTGTGATCATCAATTGCAAGGGCTTCTTAGAGTCTTTTAAAGCTTGTTTAACCCACCTCTTTTGGAGTCAAAATAGTTCATCAAAAATTCAAGTTTTCTTATGTGCTTTGAGGATAGTTTTCTTAGAAATTTTGAGAACTCTTTGAATAGCAATATCTCACTAACAAATTGAGTGCTTGAGTGTTCATTTTTTGAGTGAAACACATGAGGTGAGTGTTTGTAAGGATCTTTGTTATTTTCAGGAGTATGGAGGGCCAGGAGGATAGGAAAATGGAAGTTAGAAACAATGATGAGCCAACCATGAGAAAGCTTCAAGAAACTCTCAATAGACTTATGGGGAGAATTGAGGACATGGATTTGAGGTTGCCAAGGAGACCAAATCCTATCTTGCAACCAAGGAGAGGTCCAAGGAGAGAAGAACCTGAGGAGGAAGAAGGACATTGGCATGAGCATGGGCTTCTAAGAGAGGATAATAATCTAAGCTCCATCAAACTTACCATTCCATCTTTCCAAGGGAGGAGTGATCCCGATGCATATTGGGAGTGGGAGCAAAAGATTGAGATGGTGTTTAATTGCCATCATTACTCCAAGGAAAAGAAAGTTAAATTGGCTACCATAAAGTTCACTAATTATGCTCTTGTATGGTGGAATCAGGATGTTACTTCTAGGAGAAGGAATGAGGAAGAGCCCATACACACATGGAGAGCCCTTAAAGCCTTGATGAGGAGGAGATTTGTTCCTAGCTACTACACTAGAGATCAACGCCTTAAGCTTCAAAGGCTAGTGCAAGGCCAAAGGAGTGTGGAGGACTACCATAAAGACTTGGAAATGACCTTGACTCGAGCCAACATCATGGAGGATGAGGAGCCACCATTGCTAGATTCATTAATGGTCTCAATCATTAGAATGCCAACAAAGTGGAGATGGTGCCTTATGTCAACATGGAGGATTTACTTCATCATGCCACTAAGGCTGAGAGGATCATCAAAAGGTCTAAGGCATCCAAGATGTCTCAAGGAGGAATTTCCACATGGAGAGGAGCATGGAGCAAGGATGCGAGAGAAGCATCCAAGCCAAAAGTGGAGGCCACAAAAGGAGACTTGTCTCGGCCTCAACAAGAAAAGTCAATCATGCTTGTTCCACTTTCACCACAAGAAGTGTTCGAGGATCAAAGAAGGCTTCAAAGTAAGGTTGAGAGAAAAGAAAAAGAGGGAAAAGTTGAGGGCAAGAGTGATGAGGGGAAAGTTGAGAGAACAACCGAGAGATTAAGTGAGAAGAGTAAAGATGAGGGGAAGAAGAGTGAAGAGTTCCCGAGAGAAGAAATTGAGTGCGAAGTTGAGAGAAGACAAGAGTGCAATGAACCCAAGCCGAGTGAAGAAAGAAAGACCTACGGAGAAGCCATACTTTCATCTAACATAATGGAGTCTTCTTCTAGTGTTGTGTTGTCTTCTTTTCAGGAATTAAGTGAATATGAACTTCAAGAATCAAGTGAGTTGCTGCCCATTAAAAAAGTTGGTGTTCCCAATATTCCAAGTCATGTCCCATGCATCAAACCAACAAAGGAGGTTGAGAAGGAACAATTTGAGGTGAGTCCAAGTGATTTCATATGCAAAAGTTTGCCTAACATTGTTTCTTATCCTATGGTTTAAGGGGATGAAATTGTTGCAACTTCACCCAAAGTGATTAAGTGCAAAGGTGAAAATTTTGTGGTTCCTACACCAAAGGAAGATACTTGGAGACTAAGTCCAACCACTGTAATGTATTTCTTCCTAACACCTAGATTTGATGTAGTTTTGCATGAAAATCTCAAACAATGTGTGTTTGCTTGCAATGTTAATTTGAAGAATGGTTTTCATGAAACTAGATTAAGAGAAGGAAGTAAGCATGAAACTTTGACAAAATATGGTTTTAAAGCTTCTAATTCTTTGGTTTTGTCAAATCATCTTTGGAATTGCTTGAGTTTCTCTAAAGAAAAATCTGTTTTGGAGTCTTTTGTTTTTGAATTTGTTTGTTTTGCATCCATTTCACATTGTTTTGTTCTGTCTCAAGTTAAATCTGCTTCTTTGGAATTTTTCATGCATAAATTTGTTCTTACACATGCATTACATACTTCTTTGATTCACATTCATGTTCAGCCCATTTTTGTGAGTCAATCTTTAATTTCCAGCAAGCATTTCTTTACCTTGACACATGCATTACACAAATTTTTGAGCATTGATCTTTTTGCTTTATGCCAAACCTAAAAGTTTTTGTTTTGAGTGAAATTTCTGATTTTAAATTCAGCCTTTTAAGGAGGTATGTTGAGTCCTTTGTTTTGTGTCACATCCCATGCACAAATTTCATGCATTGTTGTGCATATACATACAAAAATAAGTTTGCTACTGACTTGGTTTCACTTAATCCTATCTACTCCAATCTTGTTTCATTTAAAATGCTTAGGATTTTTGTGAAATTTGTTCATCCTAGTTTTGTTATTAGTTTAGGCCACATTATGTTCAATTATTGTTTATTTGAAAGGCCTATGCAAACTATTGTCTTGACATGCATAACTTGTGTTTTTCATAACTATAACACTTGTGTGAGTTTAGGTCCATTTGTTTTAAATGCCTATAGCATACCTAAGGTAAATTCTTCCAACACTTTTTCTTAGTTTTGGGAATAATGTTTTTGAGATAACAAAGTCAATGAAAGTGATGCCTAGAGTTCAGATGAAAATTGTGCTAACTTTCAGATTTTTTGTGGTAATTGCTTCTAATTTTTTTTTTGAACCTGGAGGTATCAAAATTATCATTGCATTTGGAAATTGGTTCAGGTTTTTCACAAGATTAAAGCTCCATACACAAGCATTCCATTCTATTGGTGCTTATGTGAAAGGTAAGTGCTCATGTGTTGATTATTTTATTGTTATTGATTCAATTCCCTTTTCTAATGCAGGTTTTGATTTGAGGATGAATCCTTCTAAGGAGGGGGGAGCTGATACGATCAAAGAAGGCACAATCAAGGAAGGCAAGGACCCATTGAAGGTTTCTAGTGGACCAATGACAAGGAAGAAGGCTAAGGAGCTCACTAGTGCACTTCAAGCTTTTGTCTCAAGCTTTTTCAAGGAAAATCATCTTAGAATTTCACAAGGAGCTGCTGGAACATGCAATTAATCATACGGAGATGATGGCCAAGCTTGGATGTTGACAGATTAGCAATGTTCTGGTAGAAAAATCATATCTTGAGTTAAAGAAATCAAAATTGAGTGATTCTTAATTCATTGGAAAGCTAACATCTGGAGCTACAAAGCATATGAAGACCATGAAACCCATTTTGCACGTTAAGGAGGTCCAATTTAGCTTCAAAGTCGCGATTTACGAGTTATCGCTGGGTCATAAGTAGTTGCAGTATTTTGGACATATCTTTGGCTTTAGATGTCCGTTTTGTGTGGTTAATGTGTCATTTCAAAGCTAAGAAATATATCTACAACTTTCATGCGTTGAAATTTGAGAAATCATGGCTGCATCAAGTTCTAATTTCAGCTTGAAGTTGAAGACACAAGCAAAAACCACCCGAGAAGACTATTTTGGGGTTTTTATGGCCAATCTTGTTTTATAATGTATTTTATTTTATTTTCATGTTTATTTACATTATTTAGGATGTTATTAGGGCCATGGAAGTGCTTCAGGTCACTTAGGATAAATGGAATTAGCTGCACACCTTAAACATGTGTTAAAAGGGTGTAGGAATCCTAGTTTGACTAGGTTTTCTTGAGTCCTTTGTAACTAGGTTTCCTAGGTGACTTGGGCTGCGAATTTTGCTGAGTCTTTTACCCTAGTTTAGGTCTACAAATAGGCACATATTCTAGTTGTAAAACAACAGTCTTGACATGAAATAATATTGCTACTTTGGAGAGAATTTCTCTTTTGTTCTTTGTTGACTACCTTGGTGCACAAGTGTGCTTGTGTTCTTGGTGCTCTTATACTTCTCGTTTCTAATCGCAAGTTGATTAGGGGTGGGGGTCTTAAAATCTAGTCTCTTTGATCTCTTGTGGAGATTGAAAAACATCTTGGGCACATTTCATGGTCTTTATACCATCGAGGTTCGCATCATCTGTACAGGAAGTCTGGCAAGTAGTGCCAAGAGATTGCACATTAAGGTCTTGCATATCATTCCTATAGTGCAAGACCAAGATTATTACACAGTAAATAGAATGGCTATAAGGAGCAACTCAAGGAAATACCTATTTCCAATCAATTCCTATAAGTGTTTCCTGTGGATTTACCAGGTTTACCACCCAAGAGAGAAATCAAATTCTCTATTCATTTACAACCCGACAAGGAACCTATTTCCATACCCCTATATCGAATGTCAACTCCTAAGATGGATGAGTTGTAGAACAAGTTGGAGGAACTACTAGAAAAGAGGTTTATAAGACCAGTGTTTTGCTATGGGGGGTGCCGATGTTATTTGTGAAGAACAAGGATGGCACACTAAGATTGTGTGTTGACTACAAGAAACTGAATGCAGTTACTATGAAGAACAAGTATCCTTTACGTCATATTGATGACCTGTTTGATAGGTCGAAGGGACTAAAGCTCTCTTCTAAAATCAACCTAAAGTCTATGTACTCGTAAGTAAGAGTTTGAGTAGAGGATAACTAAAACTACATCCAAGACTCATTATGGACACTATGACTACACTGTAATGCCATTTGGGGTTACAAATGCCTCGACAATTTTCATGGATACTATAAACCGAATCTTTTGTCCATAATTGGATGAGTTTGTTGAAGTTTACATCAATGACATTTTGATGTATTCAAAGTCCCTGTAAGAGCATGAAGAACATCTTAAGACAGTGCTGCAAGTACTAAAGGAAAATCAATACTTTACAAAGTTATCCCAGTGTTAGTTCTAGGCTAAAGAGATTCCATTTCTTGGGCATATTATTAATGCTCAAGCACCCTCAACAGATACTAACAAAATTAAGGCCGTGGTTGAAGGGAAAAGGCTAACTATGGTAAGGGAAGTGAGGACTTTCATAGGTTTGGCATGTTATTATCGAAGATTCATAGAAAAATTTTCTATAATAGCATCACCATTAACTGCCCTGACTAGGAAATCTCAACTATTCGAATGGTCAAACAATTGTGAAGCTAGTTTCCTAGAACTTAAAAAGAGACTTACTTCTGCACCCATCTTAATCCTTCCAAAATCATACAAGACTTCTAAAATTTATACTAATGCTTCTCATTCAGGTTTATGGTGTCTACTTATGTAAGAGAAGCAAGTAATTGCTTATGGGTCAAGGCAACTTTCACCAAATGAGCTAAGTTACCTAGTGCATGATCTAGAGTTAGAAGCAGTGTTCTTTGTATTGAAGCTTTGGAGACATTACTCACTAGGAAAATCTTTTAAGATCTTCACAGACCACAATAGTTTGAAGTACTTGTTTACACAAAAAAAAGTGTCAATATGAAATAGAGATGATGGATTGAGTACATCAAAGATTATGACTACAGAATAGATTATTGTGTGGGCAAAGGTAATGTCATAGCTGATGCACTAAGTAGGAAATACACCAAAGTATTTCTCTCCAAAGATCAAGTATCAAGTACCTTAAAGGACACTCTTGGAGAACAATTCTCGATTTTACATGAATTTTGGTGAATGTAGGAGAGAACTCAAGTGTATGTTCTAGAGATACAATCAACGTGGCTAGTAAAATTAAAGGATGCATAAAGCAAAAACCCCAACATCAAGAAGATTTCGGGAGAGGAAAAGCATGGTACAGTATAAAAGGAATTTTGATACAAGGTTGGATTGTTATACCATGGGGAAAGAATTTATGCGCCCAATACGGATGAGCTAAGGAAACAAGTTCTCCAAGACGCTCATAACAATAAGCTAAGCATACACCTAGCTGTTAACAAGATGAACCATGATTTATAGACTCATTTTTGGTGCCCTAGACTTAAACGAGATATTGCTGAGCATATAAGTAAATGCTTGACTTACCAAGTGGTGAAAGTTGAACACCAAAAACCTGTTAGAACATTGCAAAGCCTTCCCATACCAGAAAAGAAGTAAAGGCCCATAACTAGTGGGGTTACCTAACACCCAAGACCAACATGACGCTGTTTGGGTGATAGTTGATCAATTTACTAAATAAGCACATTTTATACTGATTAAGATCACCTATACATTGGAAAGGTTAGCTTGGTTGTCGATTAAGGAAGTGGTGAGATTACTTAGTGTACCGAATCAGATAATTTCAGACTGAGATCCAAGGTTCGTGTCTAATTTTTGGACTATCTTCCAAAAGACACTAAGCACAAATGTAACTTAAGTACAACATATCAGCCTCATACTAATAGGCAATCTGAAATAATGATATAAACCTTAGAAGATATGCTAAGTATGTGAGCCATGGATTTTAAGGGTGACTAGGATTTTCATCTACCATTTATTGAGTCTGCTTATAACAATAGCTATCAAGAAGTCATAAGCGTGGCACCTTATGAAGCTATGTACGGGCAAAGGTGCATGACTCATCATTGTTGGGCAATTTTGATAAACAGACTTCAAATTGGAGCCAATATCATTGTTGACACAACAACAAAGATCAACCTGATCCAAAGAAGGATCAAGGCTACCAATAATTGACAAGAGAAGTATGCCAATGTAAGAAGGCTGGAACTAAGTTTTGATATAGGGGATAAGGTGCTATTAAAGGTGTCTCCTATGAAGGGGGTGACCAGATTTGGTTAGAAAAGTAAATTAGCCCTAAGATATATAAGTAATATGGCCATCCTCAGCCCCTGCCTAGGAAGCCTGTGAGAACGGGTCTCACGGGGGTTGCAATTTGCCAGTTGTATATGTTTGTAGATTAAAACTGCATGATACCAGTTGATTAACCTAGAATATGCAAAATGCATGTTTTTATGCTTTGACTTAAGTTGAAAGAAATCATAAAACATTCACTTGGCCAAGATAATTTCCATTAGAAAAATGAATTCCAATAGCCAAAGCACACCAAATCAACATTTATGTGAATTTACTACCCAAAACAACTGTGTGGGAGCATTCATACATAAAATAGACTAATGCCCTTACCCAAGAGCAACCTTAGAGTCTAGGACTCCATTACAGAGATCTTCTTGTACTAACTCCCACCTTAGAAATGAATCCCAGTGGCAAGTCACAAAATCTTGTCCACGTGCTACTAGGCTCTGCAACCAAGAAAAACACTCTAGTTAGCACTGTTACTTAACCAACAATTAACCCAAGTAGACTAGAATCATAAAGATTCTCAAGCATAGTACTTGTAGACAAACAAACTACTACGACAACTCTCAACAGTTATCCAACCCAACAACGTTAGTATCTGCACAACTTAACTAGGGGTGAGAATTTAGACATTCTCAGTAAGGGTCACTTGCAAGAAAAGTTACTAAGGACTCCACATATATAAATATATGTAACCTGCTGTGAGCTCATACAGCCTGAGGCTAGACTTATGCCCATAATCTGAGTCCCTTGGGACTTTTCCTCAACCTAGTCCTTGAACTACAAGGTATTTCCTTGTCCTCTAGCAAGCTTAGCTTGCCAGCCTAACTAGTGATAAATCAATAGTTGAAACTCTCCCTTATTTTGTACAGGGGAACTATGGTGGGACTATTGTAGCCTAGGCCATAAAGACCTTATAGAGTAGGTGCACTAAGGTTTCACCTTGCAAGCTCATGGCTAACTGAACGACTAGGTCACCAAGGGTACTAAACCTTTCATCCAAACTAGTGATGCCTAGTTGTGATCCTTCAAAAACTAATTTCCTTGCTTATGGTGGAAGTAACCATAAGACTACAAAAAAGTCAAGAAACCTTCTAGGTCTCGAAGGAGTTTTGGAAGACTCAAAGTACCCTACGAATGCTTAGACCCTAAGGTACCCTAAGAACCCCCTTAGGCCTTCTCTCAACCTTCCTAGCAAAATTTGAAATTTTCAACAACCATGTCTGTGGTGATGCGTTGCCATAGTTGGTAATAAGCTGCCAGTTTTCAGGTTAATAACGATGTGTCACGGGTACTGGTGACATGTCACCAATACCTACGACTAGTTTTTGTTGCTATGAACTTTGGACACTTACCAAACATATCAAACATGCTTGGTTAGCCTCCAAACTTCACATACATGTAAAACATGTTGCATAGATCACGATCAACTATCACAAGCCAACCCATGATGCATTTAAATATCATTCCAAACATCACAAACCTCATAGTCCACCATTAACCAACTTTGCCCATAAACTAATGCTATTGCTAGAACCACTTGAATTCATCAAGCAAACTCATTCCAATAGCATCAATTAAGCTTGTAAACATAACTCCCTTGCCTTAGCTTCACCTCACAAGTAAGAAACAAGCAACCCTTGCTCACAAATCTAAGTTCCACAAAGTTTTACCTAGTTCCAAGCAAACAAAGGCAAAAAACACATCAAAAATTAACTTCTAGTCAAAACCCAACCTTCCAACCTTCTAATAAACAAGAATCTACCAAGAACATAAGTGTTACCCCGCATCAAAACTAGGGGATGGTGAAAAACTTGGTTCCAAGCTTCAAAAACTTAAAACTATGCTTGAAACAAGCCCTCCATAGCGTACATACCCTTGGTGGCTTCCATTTTCATCAAAATCTCTTGGTTTTAGGCTTGGATTGATGGAGAATTGGTAAGGTGAAGGGTGAGCTCAGGTTTAAGGATGAAAATGGCAGCCTCACCTTCACTTTACCAATTTTATATGCCACTTAACCAATAAGCCGCCCAAGAATTTAAAAAGTTTCAAATAAGTCCCTTCCTTTAGGTAACCTTAGTCAAACTTGGTCAAATCTCATTTATTTGAACTAAACTTGAGTTAAAAAAAGTAGAAATTAGGTTTTCCAAACTTAATCTTAACAGTCGGGACCCGGCCCGACTATTCAGGCCATAAAATTACCATTTTGCCCCCAAACCTCATTTAGTGCCTTAACCTTCCTAGAACTTAGTGAACTTTGCTAAATTTACCTATTCTTGCTATGTGAATTTAAATTAAGGCTCCAAACTAAGTCTCAAACACTTTACCTTCCTCAAGCAAGCTTCTAGGTAGGAAAGTCATAATAATATGTCCTTTTGAAATTCTAAAAAAAGTCAAGAAAGTGGTGTATAAGTTAGTGTTGCCACCCCACCAATCACGGTGCATAATGTATTTCATGTGAGTCTATTAAAGAAGTGTGTGATGGACCCGGAACCAGTGTTATCTTCAATTTCTCTCTTGTTAAGGGAGGACTTGTCCTATGAGGATTTTCCGGTTAGAATTTTGATAAACAATTAAAAAAGCTGAGAATCAACTAGATACTTATGGTCAAAATTTTTTAGTCCAATCGTTTGGAAGAAGAAGCCACTTGGGAAACCAAGTAAGGAATACAAGAGCAGTATCCAAGGGATGTGCTCAGTTACAATGAAATTTGAAGGACCAAATTTCAAAAGGTGGGAAGAATGTTAAGGCTCTTCAATACCAAAATCAAGATTATCAAGGTAAGTGTCAATTTCATGCTTAGAAACCTTATTTGCACACAAAGTAATGTGATTAATAAATTAATGTAGCATAATGTTAGTAATATGGCCATTTGAGCAAAGCTTAGCCACAAAAAGCAATATGGTAATTTTTCTGAGAAAACCCCCTACTCTGAGTCATGAATGTTTTTGAACCATGGAATTATATGTCTTGTAGTGTTTTTATAATTCCTAGTTCAAAACTCATTTGTGAAGTGGGTAAACAAGCCAATGTTAGACATTAGGACCAACTTAGCATAATTGAATAAGTTAAGGGATTAAGGGATATTATAGATGAGATAAAAAGATGGAGGATAAGCTTCTTCCTCATCCATTTTCCTCATCCACATTTCTACTAGGCACTAAGCTTACAAAACCCTTCCCAATCCATTTGTTACAAAATTGAAGCTTAAGTTAGTGGTTTCTTGAAGCAATTAGCTTATTTAAGCTCAAAAAGGCAAGTGACCACATTTCTCCTTTTCATAAGCTTCAATTCTTGGATTTTGGATGAGGTTAAGATGTTTTTTAAGTAAAATATGGCTTGGGTAATGTGTATGATTGATCCCTAAGCTCAAATTTGGCTTGCAAAGGTTGAATAGCAAGTTAGCAAGGTGATTGTGTAAAGGTGGTCCAAGGAGAAGAGTTTTGATTCTCACAAGGAATAAGGGCATGTGACTATGATTTAGCTACATTTTGCTCAAACTATGATTATATTCTATGTTGTTTATGCTTGGGCAATTCATTCTACTAGGCTAGAACAAGAACTACATTGAATTGCAAGTTATTGGTGCAAGTATGCATAGGAGGTTTGAATCTTGTAATCTTGTGTTTGGTAATGGATTTTTGTGTTACTAAGTTCTTAATTGATGCATATACATGTCATTTATCATGTGTAAGAATATGGGAGTTGGTTGCAAAGGGAATTAGACCAAGTCATGTGGCAAAAGAGGCAAATCGAGCATTGGTTCACAAAAATATAGAAGGCATAAACATACCCCAGGGCCGTAGCCCCAGAAGTTAGGGCCATAACCCCAAGAGCGATTCTAAAGGTAGAAGTAACTCAAGCCCCTAGAGCCATAGCCCAAGTTTTTGAGGCTGTAGCCCTTGGTTAAGACCTCAGGATATTTTTGAGCTTGCATCACAAAGCACTTATACATCATTATATATATTTGTGTGCCCTAAATATTTATTTTGTAGGTATTAGTCCCTTACTAATAATTATTGATTTCTCACCCTTCTAAGCGTCACATTGTGTAGATTCTTCAACTGTGAATCTAGCACCCAATGAGTGGGTTGCTAAGAAATTTTTGGCTGTAGGCACCAAGTACTTGAATCATGCTTGATTCTAAGTTATTTGGTTAGCAATTTATATGCTAATATAAGTGTTTGATTGTGGCCTTCTTAGTTGTAGGCTAAGTACATGAAGAAGTCAAGTTCTCATCTTGGAAGCTACAAGCTCAAGTAGGAAACTTCATTCTAAGGTCTCAAACTAGATCTTTGTGAATATATTGGTACTCATGTACCTAATGGCCTCTAGTATGAACCATTTTGCTAAACCTTGGTGTACACATACATTAGCGGTTGCTTTTGGATGTACATAAAGATGGTGGATGTACATAAAGTTAATACTTAAAGCCTAAGCAAAATTATTTTATGACTTCGGTACTTAGTTTTCTGATTCTTCTTTATCCTATGGCAATTACTTGAAAGTTTTTCTTGTTGCAAACTAAAATTGCTGAAGGGAAACTTGCATGATGCTTATTCTATGATAACAAAATAGTAGCACATAAGTTTTAAATCATACAAGCACTAACTTAGCCAACTGCAACTAAGAGTGGGACTACTAAATGTCAATTAAATTAATGATCCCGAGTTGGCTCCACACTGGGGTAAGCCAAGGACCCTTACACTAACACCTTACTAGATTACTACCTATACACCTTCAACCAAACCCAAACAACAACTCCAAATAACTTATAAGTAGTGCTAGCTACACTTAGCACAAGGAACACTTGCATCTTATGGACTTATTGCCTCTACTAGGACCATCGACTTGCCCTAGTACCAACTACGGTGGAACAAGGACTTGGTACCCTAAATTAGCTTAAATTAGTAAGTGCTTAGGGACTATGATCCTTCTTAGTTAGAGTTGGCTAGTCATTACTTGTGGGTAAATTAAAGCAATTTACATGCAACTAGTTACTTCGCTTGCCCAGTAAAAAGTTATGCATGCATTTTTCCTAGCTATGAGATAAAAAAATAAATAAAAATAATAAGAAAAAACTGGTGCCAATTGTTCAAAACAACAAGTTAAAACACAGGCCAATACACTAAAACTCTAGTTCCCTAGACTTCAAGTAACAACTCGTGCACACTTCACAACCTTAGCATGCACCAAGAAATAACTCAAGTGTTCAACACAATAATGGCTCCTAAAAGAGGTAACTACTTAGTGCATAAAGCACTTTATATACATCAGAAAATCAATATTAAGACCCACAAAACATGGATCCCACCTTTAAGCTTAATGGCTCCAAGGGCAAAGCTAGTGCTTTTCCTTGTGCAAACGTTAGCCTCTTAATTGAAACGGCATAAGCACTTACGTTAGCATAACTTTGTTTATAGGTAAACATAGAATCCCATGGATTCAAAATAAATAGATACATGCAAATAAGAAAACTTACCCTATAACTAAGTTGTTAGGCCACTTACAAACCCTACATAATGAAACTTAAGCGATGAGTACATAGTTGTACTCACTAAAGGTCCGTTGGGGGTTCTTATAAAGAGAATTCGCAAGCAAGCAAATATGCTAGATTTGGCAACCAAAGAATCCAATAAAAGAATACAATGACAATGAAAACCACAACAAAAAAAGCAATGATGCAAATGCATATGAGATTAATGGATGGATGGATGAACATACACAATGCACTTTGGACTACCTTACATCCGGTAAGTATTTTAACTTTGTGGTAAGCTCAAATGGATGGGGTTCTTCGTACATTAGCCTCTCGCATTCAATGCTAAATTTTTACTTACCCGATGAAGTCCACTTATAGGTCTTTCAATAAGTCAACAATTATTGGCCTACACTTACCCATCTTTCCTTTATCTTATTGTGCAAGGTAACTGCTTATGTGGCTCTACTTCACCAACCTCTTTAAGCTTCACTTGGGCACCTTAGTGGCTTAAGTTACCAAATATTATGGTTTACTTATGACTTCCTTAGGTTTCACTCCATTACCCTAGATACCTAAGACCTCCTACTTGCATCAATGAAGTGCTCAACCCTTCTTTAGTCCCTTTAGTGCCTCTTAGCTTCTTAGGCATCATAACCTACTTTACCACCCTTTTTTCCATAACCTTACCACATTAATTAGTTACCACTTACAAAATGCATAATTTCAAAAATAGGAATTAGTTTTAAACATAACCAAAGGTATAGAATGACTTAGGATAGCCTAGGGATAAAAACCGAGTGATTTGAGTCCCCTTAGTATGCCTTCATCATGAGGAGCTTTAACTTTGCATCATAGTGCCAAGGGTGGTACAATAGGCCATTACTCCTTACATCTAGTTCATGCTACTAGTCTTGTAGCACTATCCTGGGTGCCACAACGTCAGGCACATCCTAGACCTCGTCTCTTATATGAACATGCACCAAACTTTCCCCAATTTGTTATCCTTGTGGCCAATACACTTGCCAAAAAATGTTTATATGCATTATCTAATTAAGATTAACTCAAACCCTTACCTCAAATTGCAAGTGAAACATGTTCAAAGCAAACAAATAGCATAAGGCACACTTGAGCTCAACTTGCTCTTTTTGAATTCCAAGCCAAATTCTAGAGAAAATGGACACCAAGGGTACAAATTCAAGACCCTTTATGAAATTTATTGAGCTTGTAAACAACCCAATAGAAGCAAACTAGCTTAACTTAGGGTTTGATACTAAAAAAATTGTGAGAAATAACTAAAATGCACCTAATACACAAAAAGCTAGCTAAGGACTTAATGCAGATGCTTTGGGACCTTCAACTTTCTAAAAAATTTGAGAAATTTGAGGAAAATGAAGATTGTGAGCTAGGTAAAAGAAGGACATTAGAAAATGGCTTGGAAATAAGATGATGAATAGTGGCAAACTCATCCAAATACATCTCAACTACTCCCAACTGCCAATTATTCACCTACTTGTCACTTTGGCTCCAAAAATTAGTTCTGATTCATTTAGGCCACTTGAACCCTTCCACCACTGTCTCTCCTTGTTCCCAAAGAAAGATTTTTATTACCTACACACTTTGCCCTTAAGCCACATAAGCCATTATAAGACATAAGAGCTAAATTTCACACTTAGTGCATTTTTAGCCCTTAGCTTCC
Organism: Aquilaria sinensis; assembly: GCA_005392925.1. Taxonomy (NCBI): domain Eukaryota; kingdom Viridiplantae; phylum Streptophyta; class Magnoliopsida; order Malvales; family Thymelaeaceae; genus Aquilaria; species Aquilaria sinensis. The sequence continues at coordinate 157,797 of SMDT01003048.1, forward strand.
TCTTTTGGTTCAAATGGAAAGAAATACTTATGGTCTTCAATTATTTAGTTAAAAATACTTAAAAAACCTTAATTTCACTAAAATTTTGGCCATGCCACTGAATCTATTTAAAATTACCATTTTATCCTTCTTGGCCTTAAATGCCATTTTACACTTAGGAACTCAACCTTACCCTACTTAGTTGCTTTTCTTGCTTGGTAAGAAACTTATTTGAGGTATTTAAGAAAAAAAAAATTAAATGTAATGTTTGTACCTAGTTAGAGCAAGTCGATAACTAAGAAAGCTATCATAAAGCATGGATCATAGTAGATATTGTTGTCTCAATTATATGTCTGGTATTTTTCATATGCCTCTACTAATGTCCACTAGTATGTATAACTCTAAGGTTACATTTGGTTGCATATAAGGTTAAGATGTATGGAACACAATTATTAGTTGAAGTGAAAGGAACTATAGCTTTTACATCTTGTCTAGCTTTAACTTTTGTTTTATTAATTGGCATGCCAAGGTTTTCTTTACTATTTTATTTAATTTTTATTGCATAACCAAGACGATGCATGCATACTTTCTATACATGGTAGGCTAACTAGTTGCATGTAATGATTTAAAATATTTCATGAGTAATAATTAGCCAATTGTAACCTAAATGAGATAATAGTTTCCTAAGAGCCTACTGGTGGTAGTAAATTCAGGGCCCTAGGACCATGTTCTGCCACACTAATTGATATGAACCCCATGGATATAAGAACCAGAAACTCACCCAAGGTTGTTACGAGCTCCAAAAATACACCTACAAAAGACTAGATAAACCCCCCAACCCTAACCAACCGGTGATTAGAAATGAGACATATAGGAGAAATACACAAAGAAAAGAAAATTCTTGATGTGCCAAGTTAAGTTCACAAAGAACCAAAGACATAATGCTTTTCCGGTAAAATCTGTATTCAATGTAATCTGTCTCCAAACAAGGATAGTCTAGCCTTTTAATAATGTTTTCTAGGCCTTAGGCAAAATAAATCCTAAATAAGGATAAACATAGGTGTAAAAGGGCTAGAAGTCCTAATCTAGTTAGAAGTTGCCCTAAAACAAGCAAATAGCCCCCTTTAGTGTGTTTAAAAGGCGTTTCGCTTCAAGAAATGCACAAAATGCATCCTTAAGCATAAAATAAATAAAAACCATATGGAATACATGAAATAATGTAGCTTAGGACACTAGAACCTTCTCACATGCCCCTAAAGCTCTCGAGTGTGCTTTAGCATGCATAGAGTCTCAGGCTCTTGATGCACTAAGGTGCACTAGTACATTTGTGTCCACATATGCCTTAAGCTTCCAGCATATGAATCCCTAGTCTAGAATTGACTCATTGTAGCTCATTCAAGACCTTAGATGCACCATTTGCCTCTTGCTACTTGAAAAGTGACATAATGAGCTTTTCAAGTGTGTCCATGAGCTATTTTTCTCTCTTTTTTGTCATTGGTCCACTTATGATGCCTAAGGGGTCATTTATTCTTGCCGACTCTCATCATCTTCCCCTTCCTCAGAAGGATTAGTCCTTCAATATGGAAAATTGTCAAATGAAGACAAATTAGAAACATTGTGGTGTGTTGACAGTTCACACAAACCTTTACCATTACACTAATAATTAATGTGGATGTGTCAAATCTCTCTATGCTTATAAATATGTGAACTTATAGGCAAATGCATCTATCATCAAAGTATAGTAGTGGCAAGTACCAAGATCATTTTTCCTAAAGAATAGAGCTTGTTTAACATATTCAGGCTTTCTCTCTTATCTACTTGACAATTAAAGTATGTTTGTTTAACTAACTACTATGAATCAACTAAACTAAACTATTGTAGTAAAAAGAATTAACAACTAATTATCGGTAGTGGAAAAATAATTCAAATCATCAAAAATAAGATACCTCATACTTAGAATAGAATCGCCTTAGAAATCTCTTATGTTGCTTTTACTTCAATTTAATAGGATTGCGATCAACTTGGAGCGTGAAGTACTATTTAAATTAGATTAGCTCCCATCATTCTCGTTACACTAATCACTATTCTTAAGTCACCAATGGGGTGTCTAGGCCTACCACACTTCCTAAGAATATATTACTCTTCCTCCGACCCACTTTTAGGTTTTACCCTAGTCTAGAGATATTACATTCCACAAATTACTCCCAATTATGATAATATTCCTTCTACCTAACAATGATACACAACAAACACACCAAATAGTACTTGTCATATGTTCATCATCCCACATTGAATTGATAGGCTAGCTATTATTAATCACACATCAAAGAATATTGGATAGATCACAAGAAAAGCATAATCATATTAAACCAAAAAGTAATCACAATCCCAAAATCATCCTAGGGTTCATCTACTCTAGGCATGAGTAGCAAAATTTAGCTCATAATGCCATAAATAAACACAATAGAATCAAAGAAAAACTAAGAAACAAAGTCTCCATCATTGATTTGCTTCTCCTCCAAGAAATCCTTGATCTGGCATGCATTAAATGGTTTTGATCATCAAACCTACCTCCAGTAGCCTTTCTCCCTGAAAATCTCTTACATTTTTTGTTTTTGTTCACCTCTTTCGGCTCTTTCTTTTGTTTTTAGAAAATAACCTAAAAAACCTTAATCAGCAGTCAAACACAGTTTGGTACATGGTTATGTTCAAGGTTGTGTAACTCCTTTAGAACATAATCTCACCAATTAATGACATGGTTTGACTCATGGGCATGTAGCACAAACATAGGCGTGTAATAGGGCATGTAAGGCACTACATGGGCGTGTTGCAAGGTGAGTTTGCTCCAAACTTTGCCAAAACCTACAACTCAAGTATAAAAGTTTGTATAAATCCTTTCTACCCTAAATGAAGCTAAAATATAAATTAAGAAGAAAATTTGTGATAGTGTTGTGCCCAAAAGCCAATCATGAGATGATTGTATTTTTGCACTTCGAGTCATAATATATTATTAATGCATTAATCCAATAATTATGTTTGTTTTTTTTTCTATGTTTATTGCTTGTAACTGAGTAAACTTGAAGGAGGTCATTGGGTATGTTACATATCATGCGGAGGATTTTGTATGATCAAGATGGGATTTGTCCCACCTATGTTACGGGAGTGATATCTTCGAGCCATTTGATACAGTGAGACTTAGAAAATATATGATCATACTCAGATGAGTTGATATATGATATCAATGTCATTAGTTTAAGTTAGTCTACTCGGTAATCAAAAAACCATATATCAGGCTATACGAGAGTGACACATTCCATGTCTTGTACTTGGTCTTGATATCTTGGAAAAAGGGATAATGGAATATATGGATAATGATCATAAAGGTTTAGTTGAATCATCAACAATATTGTCACTTGGGTAGCACTGATGTGTTGCTAGGCACCGTTCATTGCTTATGATCAGAAATGTGATTTATGATCATTGCCAACGTGGTAAGAGCCTATTGGGTCGCACACATAAAGCCTATTTGGATTATTTGTGTGCATGGGCTAATTTATTTGGGTTATGGTTTCATGATAATTTTGTATTAATAATTGGCCCAAAAGTTGAGCCATTATTAAGCCCAAAATTAAACCTAATTGGATTAGGGGTTTGAAACCCATTAGGCTTGGAAGTTGAGTCTCAATATAAATATATCATATAATGAGAAATTTGCAGCTTTTGCCCTAGACTCCTAAAAGTTTTAGCCACACTTTTCTTTTACCATTTATTGGAGGACACAAGCTAGCACTGCGAGCGCAAGAGAAACAAATCTACTGAGACATGGTGGAGGCGTGGTGATCTTGAAAGGCTTCTGTGGATACCATAGAGAGCTTGAACACGTCAACTGTTCAAGTTTTGTGATTCGACTCAACAGTTGGATGAAAGATCTCAACCGAATTAAGTATGAAAATTTTGAACACCCCGTTTGGCTTGGATCATGGAAGGTTTCGGTTATATTCCACTGCGCTTGTTTGGCTCCTAAAACCCTTCAGTGGTATTAAAGCTGTTGGTGAAACCTTAAATCGGCATTGAACGTCGAATCATATGATGTATTGTGTGTTTGCTTGCTTTCGATCATGATTAATTAAATTGATTATGATGCATGAAACCGGAACTCATAATGTATATATGAGATATATGAAGAAACAACACAATTTGGTTAATAAGATTAACCCTAGATTGATTGGTATGAAATACCTATATGGATTAGGATTCTTGCAATAGTTGCAAAAACCTAGCATGGATCATATTAGTGCTGTTTGGGCACCGAGAGTAGAGTACTTTTGGTGGCTCGAATGGAGGTGGTCTCGAGTGCATAGTTGCTCAAAATAGAAGATCTTGGGCAACATGATTGTAAGACAATTTTTTGCACCAGGGGTCAGCAACCCCCTGCAAGAGCGGCTCCCCATGACCTCACTTGCTGACTGGCTAACGGGACCACCATATACGAAGCGCCACATTAATAAAAACTGGTTAATCAATGTATGTTAATTCGCATGCATTTTTGTTAAATGATATTTGACATGTTATGCTGATTGGCGGTTATAGCCCTTGTTGGTTGTACTTGTAAATACAGCCTGCGAGTCATGCCTTATTTTTGTTATTCTCATTGTACATTCCTTTCTCACCTTACTCCCCTCGAATGTAACTCGAGGATTCTATTATTCATGAAATTTTACATTATGGGATCATCCAAGGTGGTGTGTCCAAGGATGTGACAACAAAAGGGCAACCTAGCAAGGAGGATAAGGAGCTTATGAAGACCCTTTTCTTTTCTTAGGCTTTTATGATATCCTCCTTGGCTTGAGGATATTGCATAGTTTGGGCTATAACCATGTGACGTTTACTTTATTGTTAGCATGAGATGTGTATTTTATATTTGTATATGATGCATGTATAAGACAATCAGAGATAACAATTGGTGAGATCAAAAGAAAAAATCCGTCAAACCAAATATTAAGTCATTAAATGTGAGGCCTTCCAAATGTTGGCACTCATCAAGACTTTGATCAACATTGGGTGGGCTTGCCAAAGCAAAGCACCTATGTTCATCTTGGTAAGGCGTGATGGGATAATAGTGATATCCAAATTGCTAACTTTGGGTCTGACTTAACTAATTTATTCCAATAGGATTGGGGACTTAGAGGCATAGGGCTAGGCTTAAGTTCATGAGATGAGCTTGGACAAGTGTTGTTTACCCAACTATCCAAGTGTTGCATGAGATGCAATTGGCAATGAGTTGCCTACCTAAACAACTGTAACTTAAGAGAAAAGCCAAAGCTAACTCAGGTTGTGGTGAAATATGGATCTTGGCCCACTAGAATACCTTAACGCTGAGTTGTTCCAAAATAATATTGAGGGTTATTATTTTTAGTAAAATAGTGGGAGTATCATCTAATAAAAGTCCTTATTAAATGAATTAAAATGCATGACTCTTACACTGCATATTTACTATTGTAGATAACCATGGCACAAAACACATCGACATTTTCGTTGTGATCGATCCTTGAGAAGGAAAATTGAATGGGACTAACTTTCTCAAATGGTACCGAAATTTGAGGATAGTCTTCAAGCAATAGAGAAAGACTTATGTCCTAAAGTAGCCCATTCCGAATAAGCCTACTACCAATGCTCCAAGAGTTGAAAGGGATGCTCACAAGAGGCATTCTGATGATGCTTTGGATGTTGCTTGCCTCATGCTTATTACCATGGAATCTGAGCTTCAAAAGCAACATGAGAACATGAAGGTGTTTGATATGATCGAACATCTCAAAATGCTCTTCCAATAGCAAGTTAGGCATGAGAGGTTTGAGACCTTTAAGGCATTATTTCAGTGCAAAATGTTCGAGGGAAGTCCCGTGGGTCCTCATGTGCTCAAGATGACTGGGTACATTGAGAATCTTGAGAGTTTGGAATTTGATTTTTGGAAAGAGTTGGATATTGATGTAGTCCTGCAATCATTGCTAGAAAGCTATAGTCAGTTCGTCATGAAATCAAACATGAATGACCTTGAGAAGTCCCTCCCTAAATTGTTCAACATGTTGAGAAATGCTGAGCAAAACCCTAAGAAGGATAAGCCCATTATGATGGTACAAAAGGGCAAAAGAAAAGGAAAAGCCAACAAGAAGAAGAACAAAGCTAAAGGAAAGTCCATTGCTAATTCTTCTTCAGCTACATTGAAACCATTTGGTGGTGTGGCAAAGAAAGAGGAGTGCTTCCATTGTAAGCAACCTAGACACTGGAAGTGCAACTGCAAGCTCTATCTTGAAGAACTTGCTAAGGAGAAGGGAAGTAAGACTTCTACTTCAGGTATTTTTGTTATAGAGGCTAACTTTTCTATTTCCTTAACTTGAGTATTGAATACTGGATGTGGATCTCACATTTGTGCAAATGAGTAGGATCTAAGTAGAAGTAGAGGATTGGCCTAAGATGAAGTGGACTTACGTGTTGGAAATGGAGCAAGAGTTGCTTCCTTAGCTGTAGGTACTTATGTTCTCACTTTACCTAGTATATTAGTTTTAGAATTAGACAACTGCTACTTTGTGCCTACAATTAGTAAAAATTTGATTTCTATTTCTTGTTTGGGCATGAAAGGTTTTTCATTTCTAATAAAGGATAAATGTTGTTCTATCTATTTGAATGAAATCTTTTATGGTAGTGCTCAACTTAGCAATGGGTTGTATGTTCTAGAACTCAAAAATCCAATCTATAATGTGAATATCAAGAAGGTTAGATTGAATGATTCGAACCCAACTTATGTTAGTGTTGTGCCCAAAAAGCCAATCATGAGATGATTGTATTTTTGCACATTGAGTCATGGTATTTTATTTAGGCATTAATCCAGCAATTTTGTTTGTTGTTTTGTTTCTGCGTAACGTAATAAACATAATTGTAACCCTAGAATAATGATATTCTTAAACGTCCCTAGTCTAGTATTATTGTGGAGCAGGTTGCAATAATACATAATGACTAGCATATGTGGAGACTAATATGACATATGTAGTCTACATATGGGTACAAGTTGGAGAACTTGTGTACTGGACCGACCCACCATGAGAACACTTCATGGATCGTTATATCAGTGTCATAAGTGATTCTCATAGTGATCATGGTATATGTAGTCTTTCGACCTAAGATCATCAAGGTTCCCTACATGTGAGTCACATACTTTGATACTTTCCTTTGTTGCTCGTAACTGAGTGAACTTGAAGGAGGTCATTGGGTATGTCACATATCATACGGAGGGATTTGTATGATCAAGATGGGATTTGTCCCTCCTATGTAACGGGAGTGATATCTTCGGGCCCCTTGATAGAGTGAGACTTAGAAAATGCATGGCCATGCTCCGATGAGTTGATATACGATATCAAAGTCATCAGTTTAAGTTGGTCTACTCAGTAATCAAGAAACCAAAGATTGGGCTATACGAGAGTGACACATTCCATGTCTCGTGCTTAGTTTTGATATCTTGGACAAAGGGACAATGGCATATATCGGTGATGATCATAAAGGTTTAGTCGATTCACCGACAATCTTACCACTTGGGTAGCAATGATGTGTTGCTAGACACCGCTCATTGCTTATGATCATAAATGTGATTTATGATCATTGCCAACATGGCAAAAGCCTATTGGGTCGCACACATAGAGCTATTTGGATCATTAGAGTGCGTGGGCTAATTATTTGGGTTATGGTTTCACTTTAATTTCATATTAATAATGGGCCAAGGAGTTGAGCCATTATTAAGCCCGAAATTAAATCCTAATTGGATTAGGGCTTTGAAACCCATTAGGCCTGGAAGTTGAGTCTCACTATAAATACAACTTCTAGTGAAAAATTTGCAGGTCTCCTTGCCCTAGCCTCCCAAAAGGACTGCCACACTCTTTTCTTGCATTTCCTTGGAGGACGCAAGCTAGCACTGCGAGCGCAAGAGAAACGCATCTGCCGGGACGTGGTGGAAGCGTGGTGATCCCGAGAGGCTCGTGTGTATACCATAAAGAGCCTGAACACGTCAACTGTTCAGGTTTTGTGATTCGACTCTATAGTTGAGTGAGAGATCTTAACCGAAAATTAGGTATGAAATTTTCGAACACTTGGTTTCCCCCGTTTCACTTGGATCCTGGAGGGTTTCGGTTAAATTCCATTGCACTGTTTGGCTCCCGAAACCCAACAACTTATCCTAACACTATTGTCTGGGGCATATAAATGAGACCCGCATATCCAAGCTCCCTAAGGATGAACTATCGGACTCATTTGATTTTGAATCATATGAGACATGTGAGTCATGTTTATTGGGCAAGATGACCAAAACCCCTTTCATTGGGCAAAGTGAAAGGGTTAATGACTTATTAGGACTCATACGTAATGATGCATGTATGTCTACACACGCTAGAGGAGGTTTCAAATACTTCATTACTTTTACTGATGACTTCGGTAGATATGGCTATGTGTATCTCACGAGGCACAAGTCAGAATCCTTTGAAAGGTTCAAAGAATTCAAGAATGAAGTAGAGAATCAACTTGGGAAGAGTATCAAAGTACTTAAATTAGATCAAGGTGGAGAATACTTGGATTAAGAATTCCTTGACTATCTAAAGGAGTGCGGTATAGTATCACAACTCACTCCACCTAATACACCTCAATGGAATGGTGTATCTAAAAGGAGAAATCAAACTCTGTTAGACATGTTTCAATCAATGATGGGTCAAGCTGACTTTCCAAACTCCTTTTGGGACATGCTCTAGAGACAGCTACTTTTACACTAAACCGAGTTCCATGTAAATCGATTCAAAAGACACCATATAAGATATGGAGTGGGAGGCATCCCAATTTGTCTTTTATGAAGATTTGGGCCTGTGACACTTATGTGAAACGTCAATCCTCTAACAAGCTAGGGCCTAAATCTCATAAATGCCTATTTGTTGGGTATCCCAAAGAAACAAAAGGTTACTATTTCTACAATCCTTCTGAGCTGGTGTCTTTCTAGAGAAATAGTTTACCTCTAAAGGAACTAGTGGGAAGAAAGTAGAACTTGAAGAAATTCAAGAACAACAAGGGGACATTGAACCTGAAATGGAACCTGAACAGACACCATAAGATGTTGTGATTCAAGAGTCTGTTCCCATAGCACAAAGCCCACGTAGGTCTGGTAGGATTCGGTGTGAGCCCGAGAAGTATGGATTTCTAATGACTCACACTAGTGATGTGATGCTCATGGATCAATATGAGCCCACAACCTACCAATAAGCTATGCCGGAGCGTACCTTTGAGAAGTGGCTAGTAGCCATGAAGTCCGAGATGGAATAAATGTATGAAAACAAAGTATGGACTTTGGTTGATCCACTTGAAGGGGTAAAACCTATAGGGTGCAAATGGGTTTTCAAGAAGAAAATCGACATGGATGGTAATGTAATTACCTTTAAGGGACTATTGGTTACAAAAGGTTTCAAGCAAATTCATGGTATTGACTATGATGAAACTTTTTCACCAGTTTCCTTGCTTAAATCCATCTGAGTTTTATTGTCTATTGCTACATACTATGATTATGAGATATGGAAAATGGATGTCAAAACTTCTTTCCTTAATGGAAAGCTACTTAAGAATGTGTACTTGACACAGCCTAAAGGTTTTTTCACTCTAGAGAATGCTAATAAAGTATGCAAGTTGCAAAGGTCCATTTATGGACTGAAGCCAGCTTCTCGGAGTTGGATTTTATAAAAAATGAAGATGAACCTTGTGTCTACAAGAAGGTTAGTGGGAGCGCTATTGTTTTCTTGGTGTTGTATGTAGATGACATACTACTCATTAGGAATGACGTTCCCAAGCTATAGCTTGTGAAGACTTGGCTAGGAAAATATTTCTCTATGAAGGACTTGGGTGAAGCAGGCTATGTGTTAGGCATCAGGATCTATAGAGATAGATCTAGAAAATTGCTTGGCCTAAGTCAAAGTACATACATTGACAAGGTGGTAAAAAGGTTTAGCAAGCAAGGCTCCAAGAAAGGATTCTTGCCCATGTCATATGGTATAACTTTTTCTAGATCTCAATGTTCAAGTACACCTCAGGAGAGATAGCACATGAGTAAGATTCCATATGCCTTGGCAATTAGATCTATCATGTATGTCATGATATGTACTTGTCCCGATGTCTCGTATGCCTTGAGCATGACGAGCAAGTACCAATCAAACCCTAGTGAGAGTCACTAGACAGCTACTAAGAACATCCTTAAGTACTTACGAAGGACTAAGGATGCATTCTTGGTCTTTAGAGGTGAAGATGAGCTCATTGTAAGGGGTTACACCGATGCCAGCTTCCAATCCGATAAGGATGATTTCAAATCACAATCCAGTTATGTGTTTTGTATTAGTGGTGGTGCTGTGAGCTGGAAGAGTTTAAAGCAAGAGACAGTAGCCAACTCTACAATAGAATTTGAGTACATTGCCACCTCTAATGCTGTGAATGAGGCAGTTTGGATCAAGAAGTTCATCACAGAACTTGGAGTGGTTCCAAGCATTGCCAACCTGATAGAGCTCTATTGTGACAATAATGGAGCAATCGAACAGGCTAAGGAACCTCGATCTCACCAGCAATCCAAACACATACTCTGACACCATCATCTCATTTGGGAGATCATCGAGAGTAGTGATGTGAGGATATGCAGGACTTCGACAGACAGCAACATTGTTTATCCGCTGAAAAAACCCCTTACGCAGCAGAAGCATGATAGCCATTCTAGTTCCATCAATATTAGATACATGGATGATTGGCTTTAGTGCAAGTAAGATATTGTTAGTGTTTTGCCCAAAAGCCAATCATGAAATGATTCTATTTTTACACATTGAGTCATGTAATTTTATTAAGGCATTAATCCAGTAATTATGTTTGTTGTTTTGTTTTTGTGTAACGTAATAAACATAATTATAACCCTACAATAATGACATTCTTCAATGTCCCTGGTCTAGTATTATCGTGCAGTGGGTTACAATAATACATAATGACTAGCATATGTGGAGACTAATATGAGATATATAGCTACATATGGGTACAAGTTGAAGAACTTGTGTACTAGACTGACCCACCATGAAAGTGCTACATGGATTGTTATATGAGTGTCATAAATGATTCTCATAGTGATCATGGTATATGTAGTCCTTTGACCTAAGGTCATATAGGTTCCTTACATGTAAGTCCCATACTTTGATACTTCCCTTTGTTGCTAGTAACTGAGTGAACCTAAAGGAGGTCATTGGGTATGTCACATATCATGTAAAGGGTTTTATATGACTAAGATTGGATTTATCCCACCTATGTTATGGGAGTGATATCTTCGGGCCCCTTGATAGAGTGAGACTTAGAAAATGCATGGTCATGCTCAGATGTGTTGATATACGATATCAATGTCATCAGTTTAAGTTAGTCTACTCGGTAATTAAGAAACCATAGATTAGGCTATACGAGAGTGACACATTCCATGTCTTATGCTTAGTCTTGATATCTTGGACAAAGGGACACTGGCATATACAAATAATGATCATAAAGGTTTAGTTGAATCACCGACAATCTTGTCACTTGGGTAGCAATGATGTGTTGCTGGACACTACTTATTGCTTGTGATCATAAATGTGATTTCTGATCATTGCCAATATGGTAAGAGCCTATTGGGTTGCACACATAAAGGCTATTTGGATTATTTGAGTGCATGGGCTAATTTATTTAGGTTATGGTTTCATGATAATTTCGTATTAATATTTGGCCCAAAAGTTGAGCCATTATTAAGCCCAAAATTAAACCTAATTGGACTAGGGCTTTGAAACCCATTAGGCTTGGAATTTGAGTCTCACTATAAATACATCATATAGTGAGAAATTTGCAGCTCTTGCCCTAGCCTCCCAAAAGTTCCAGCCACACTCTTCCCTTACCATTCCTTGGAGGACGCAAGCTAGCACTACGAGCACAAGAGAAATGCATTTACTGGTATGTGGTGGAGGCGTGGTGATCCCAAAAGGCTCATGTGAATATCGTAAAGAGCTTGAACACGTCAATTGTTCAGGTTTTGTGATTCAACTCAACAATTGGGTGAAAGATCTTAACCGAATTAGGTATGAAAATTTCAAACACCCGGTTTACCCCGTTTCACTTGGATCCTGGAGGATTTTCGTTATATTCCACTACGCTTGTTGCCCTCCCGAAACCCTTCAATATGAACTATCGAGCACCAAATCCTAACTCAGACACATCGAATGACAAGCAAATACAGGGGAAAAACATATAGAAAACATAACTAAATATGAACATATCATATTTTTTCCCCCACACTTGAACATTTGTTTGCCCTCAAGCAAAAACTCAGGAGAAAAATCTAAACAAGAAAAATCAAAACTTTAAAACAATTGAATCGTAAAAGTCATTGAATTATACTTTTGAGCAAAAAAAGCATAGAGAGGATTAAGACCTTAATGGTCTTAAGACGTTAACGAGACTACCAAGCATGCAACCCCTTCAAACCAACACTTGTTAAAACAAAATAATTAATGGGAATAGTTCATTCTCAAGCTAGCAACCCATAGCTCTCAAAACTAATAGGAAACATCAAATTTTTATACAGAGTACAAAAGCACAAACCGCACTAAGCTCAAGCTCACTCTGCAGAACCATTCAAATCGCAAGACTGTGGGAGGGGCAATTAATTGAAATTTTCATATTCTTTTTTTTTTTTAAACCAAACAATTTTATTCATGTTTCAAAAACTTTTTCAGCAAATGTACACTATAAGAGCTCTGTCTATACCCAAGCTAATTCTCAACACAATCCAAGATAACCTTTGATCATACTCATGCTCTTAGCATCTTTTCGAGTTGTGATTGACTCTTGCCTTTAGAAAAGACCCCAACCTACTTCAACACTAACAACAATGGAGTAGCATATATCGAAACCATACTTTACTTATTATATCATTTAACAATCGACCACAAATCTATCAACTAAACGTTCCACCAATTCAACATAAAAACTCAAAACTTAGCATGCTTTCAAAAGTATACTAAACACAAAAACATGATGCAAAGATAGCTTCTAGAGATCATCTTCCACTAGCTTGGTAATGAATCACAAAAACATTTCAAATACAAATTTAGCACAAAAGTGAAAGATCTCAAGAATCACTTACTTAGTTTTAATTTAAGAACTCAAGGCACTAGATTCATAACCACTCTCTAATAATAAGAACATGCTCAATAAGATAATTCTAAACAAATAAGCTCCAAAAATTTAAAAAAATTTAGAAAAATCACTAAAACTATATATTCAAGAATGAAAAAATAAGGACTAAGGATAATACTTTCTCCCCCCACACTTAAATTGTACATTGCCCTCAATGTACTAACATGGAAAACAAAGTCCAAAAAATGGGGTGATAGAAACTAATACCGCTCTTGTAAAGAAAAATTAGTTGCTTGCCATGCAAGTCGGCATTCCAAAAGTTCCATAATAAATTGTTGATCGAGCTTCGAATTGAAATGTCAAGGCTTCGAAGAAAATAAAAAATGTGACCAATCATAAAGTATAACAAAAAAAAAAGAAAATATAAAATCTAGTGTGAAATAATATGAAATAGAGAATAAGGAATCAATACTCCAGTAACAAAGCCAAACAAGGCTACAAAGACAAAGCATAACTAAAGCACAATAGCAATAATATCCATAATAAAAACATAATAATAATAATAATAATAATAATAATAATAATAATAATAATAATAATAATAATAATAAAAGAATGTTCTGGATCTTCCGCTAGAGATGAAACTACTCTCTCCTCCCTTCTATAGCACAAAATCATGGCTGTTCCCTCTACATACACAACGCTGCCTAAATGATCCTGCATAGACCATATTCTCCACCTAGAATACGCACTCATGATCCTCATAATCGTGGATACCTTGTTACCTCATCAACTATGTGAGCAACTTCAGAAAACCATCCGATGGCAAAAGTTACTTATAGCCTCTCTAATACTCATCCAAATAAGCTCCCCCATTTTATCAGGCCATCAGTAGCCAGTGCATATGAAATCTCTACCTTCTCCTTAGTGACATCTAGACTCAGTGTGGCAGGAAACAGGCTAGCATTAATGAATGTGAACTAGGGTTAAAAGTCACAACCTATCTATGAGGTAGGGAAGGTAGATGAGAGTTTAGGTCGAGTGATCCAAGTAACTAGCCTCCCATAAAGCACTAAAGATAACCCTTTGGGTGATAAGCGATGCACCAGTTTTTTAGGTTTGAACCCTAGAATTTTAAAACCACAGCATTGAAACATGAGAACCAACATAGGGATGTACACAATCGTGTATAGGTAACATGCCTTAAAACATGGGCGTGTACAAAACAGTGTATGAAGTTTGAAGCTCAAAATTTTTGAAGTCAGAAAGGTAACATAGGTGTGACTAATACAATGTTTGTGTAACACGATGACTTACACGGTTATAAAAGATACCGTGTTTGTGCCCTAGAACTTACAAGTTTAAAGCACTAAAGATAACCCTTTGGGTGATAAGCGATGCACCAGTGTTTTAGGTCTGAACCCTAGAATTTTAAAACCACAGCATTGAAACACGAGAACCGACATAGGGATGTACACAATCATGTATAGGTAACACGCCTTAAAACATGGGCGTGTAAAAAACAGTGTATGAAGTTTGAAGCTCAAAATTTTTGAAGTTAGAAAGGTAACATAGGTGTGACTAATACCATGTTTGTGTAACACGATGACTTACACAGTTATAAAAGATACCGTGTTTGTGCCCTAGAACTTAAAAGTTTAAAGCACAGAAAAGAAACACATTTTCTAACATGGGTGTGAATGAAACCATGTATGGAAAACACGATTTAAAACATGGGCATGCCTTTACATGTGTTAAAATTCTGGAATCCTAAGCATTTGAAAACATGGGTAAGAACATGGGCATGATATAAATCATGTAAGGTAAACACATTTTAATACATTGTCATAACATAAAATGTGTTTGGCTACTATAACTCAAATAAAAATTCTTCGTGAAAAGTCAAATTATAAATCAAGCATGGCTATGTTTGAAATCATATTGAGTAACACAGCCCTGAACATAGGTGTGTTTAAGAATGTGTTTAGCTCCTGAAACTTAGAAAAGTTGACAAACTTACTTGGAATTAAACTTAGCTTCTACCCTTACTTTGAACGTAAAATTCTTCCCAAAACATTCTAGATTCCTGTATCAAAATTACCAAATCACAAGAACATAGGACAACAAAAGTTAACTAATCTACTATTAATAAAATCAAATAAACAAAAATAGGGATGAACAAAAAATTCAACGCTTGGGTTGGCTCTCAAGAAGCGCAAGGTTTAATGTCTTCAGCCTGACATCTTCCTTGATAGCTTAAGAAGGTTCTTCTTTCCTCTCCAAAGCTTTCACATCTACATGACCGTCCACCTTATGTCAGAAAGCTAAATTGTAAACTCTTCTTGGATTCAACTTGGTATTTACTAGTAAAGCTACTTGTAGCATTTCAGAAAGCATCTTAGCTAATAGACCCTATTGAGTCTTGAAGTTCTACATACTTGCTTTCATATTCCTTAACTCTAAACCCATTGTGTCAATCCTAGCATCAAATTGTTGCATATGCTTGGAGATCAATTCTTCCATAGTTGGGCTTTTTTCTTGTTGTTGTCTAAGTTAAAGACTAGACAATTATTGCCTCTGATTACTCCAAGAAAAATTAGGATGGTTTATCCATCCAGGATTATATGTATTGCTATATGAATTGTTCAGTGGCCTTAATGGATTTTCAATGAAGTCCACTAGCTCAAGTTTGCTCAACCAATTTTACATTTGACATTCACTACTCGAATGTCCTTTTCCACAAACTTCATATTGCATTGCAGCTTGTTTTTGGCTAATCAAAAAATTCCTAAACTCTCTACTCAAGGCTTTAACTTGATTAGCCAACATTGAATAAGCATCAGAATTCTGAACTGTAGCTACTCTACTTGGCTTAATCCTGGATAATTATTGCAATTGATAGCTGTTCAGACATCTTGCTATTTACAATACCACCAACTGTTGTATCAATCATTTTCTAAGAAACATAACCTAGAGCATTATAGAATGTTTGCACTTGCATCCATGTAGGCACTTGAGTCCATCTAACTAAAAGCAAAAATATCATTATGGAACTTCACAATCTTAGCTGGAGGAAAATATTTCAATAAAAACTTCTCTGCAAGAGTGTTCCAAGTGGCAATAGAACCTTTTGGAAGTGAAATCAACTATTACTGAGCTTTTCCTCTCAACAAGAATGGGAATAACCTCAACCGAATGCTATCTTCACTAGCTCTATTAGTTATGAAAGTATCACAAATATCCAATGAATTGAACACAATTCTACACCATCTAAATAATATTTGGCTTGATCTCGAAATTGTTGGCATTGACAGGAGGTCTAACAATACTTGATTCTATCCCTTCAAAAGAAAGCTTAGCATATTCTGACATAGTCCTTGTTTGACTACGGTCTTTAATGATTAATTGTTCCTAATTTTCTCTTTCCTGCTCCACCTCAAGATGTAATGGCTGTGACTTAGTACCCCTTATAGACAAAAGTTTCCTCCAGGTCCTCTCAATATTTGGATCCACTTCAAAAACTTCACCAGGCTAGCTATGAGTCATACACCAAAATTCTTGCAAAAAAAGATGAACAACTCAATAAACTAAAAATAACTAAAAATTCAAAGAATGATATTGCAAGAAAATAAATGGCCATATTAAAAAAGATCAATCTTTTAGGTAGTAATCTCAACAAATGTTCCCTGACAACAACGCCAAAAACTTGGTGTGTTCGTAGTTCACACAAACCTTTTCCACTACACTAATAATTAATATGGATGTGTCAAATCTCTCTATACTCATAAATATGTAAACTCACAAGTAAGTGCACCTATCATCAAAGTATAGTAATGGAAAGTAACAAGATTATTTTTCCTAAAGAACGTAGCTTGTCTACCATACTTAACCTTTCTCTATTATCTACCCAACAATTAAGGGATATTTGTTTAACTAACTACTATGAATCAACTAAACTAAACTATTGTAGTAAAAATAATTAAAAACTAATTACCAGTAGCAAAAAAATAATTCAGATAATTAACAATAAGATACCTCATACTTATAATCAAATCCCCTAGAAATCCTTTGCATTTCTTTTACTTCGATTTAGCAGGACTGTAATTAGCTCGGATGGTGGAGTGCTACCTAAATTAGATTAGCTCCCTCTTATTCCCATTACACTAATCATTATCTTTAAGTCACTAATAGGGTGTCTATTCCTACCGCACTTCCTAAGAATGCATTACTAGCCCTACGACCCACTACTAGGTTTCACCTTCGTTTGGGGGTATTATATTATAGCCATTAGTTTTGGTTACGATAATATCACTTGTATCCAACGGTGATCCACAACAAATACACCAAATACTACTTGTCATATGTTCAACATCCAACCTTGAATAAATAGGCTGGCTACTATTAATCAACGCATCAAAGAACAATGGATAGATCATAAGAAAAGCATAATCATATTAAACTAAAAAATAATCACAATCACAAAATCATCCTAGGGTTCATCTACTCTAAGCATGAGTAGAAAAATTTAGCTCACAGTGTTGTAAAATAAACACAACAAAAATGAAGAAAAACTAAGAAAAAAATTCTCCATCTCTGAATTGCTTCTTCTCTAAGAAATCCTTGATTTGGTATGCATTAAATAGTGTTGATCATCAAAGCTACCTCCACCGGCCTTTCTCCTTGAACACACTCTTATTTTTGTATTTTTGTTTGCCTCTTCTCAACTATCTTTTCTATTTTTAGTAAATAACCAGAAAAACCTTAATCGACAGTCAAACACTGTTTGGTACATGCCATGTTCAAGACCGTGTAACTCACACGGAACTTAAAATCTTACCAATTAATGACACAGTTTGAATAATGAGCATGTAGCTCAGGCATGAGCATGTAATAGGGCATCTAAGGCATTACATGGGCGTGTTGCAAGGCATGTCTGCTCCAAATTTTGCCAAAATTTGCAATTTCACTATAAAATTTTGCAGAAATCCTTCCTAACCCAAATGAAGTTGAAATATAACTTGAGAATAAAATATGAACCAAATAAGCACCAAATCCTAATAGAGACACAACAAAACACAAACAAATATAAGGGAAAAACATATAGAAAACATAACTAAATATAAGCATATCACATTGAAAGTAGCACTTGCATTATACTCACCTAGTAAGTCCAACTTGTATGCATTGTTATTGACACTCTCCAAAACTTGAAAGGACCATCAGCCCTTGGGTGCAATTTTTTTTCTCCTTTGGATTGAAAATCTCTCTTTTCTCATGTGTACCTAGACTTAATCTCCATGCTCAAATACTACCTTCTTACATCCTTTTATTGTTAGATGTTGCATATTGTTTGATTTTCTTTTCAATTTGCAACTTAACCTTGTCATGACGTTTCTTCACAAATTTGGCCTTTTGTGCATCATCTAATTTAGAAAACTCACTACTAGATAAACACATTAATCCATTGGAGTTTAGGCATAAAAGCCATATACTATCTCAATTAGTGTCGGGGTCCTAAACCTTATTTTTCATTACAAATTCATCCCCTAACCTTTTAACCATTGCATATCCATCCCAATTCCATCATTAACCAACATTGATTGAGGGTCAAAGGATCAATTTGTAATACTAGGCAAAGGTTTGGGACAATTATGCAACAATTAAAAGGTTACAGATGAACTTGCAACAAGCAAAGGTTTGGGCCGAATATGCAATGGTTGAAAGTTTGGCACAAATTCGCAACAAAAAGTAAAGGTTTTGGATCCTTGGCACTATTTGCCCTATCTAATATGTTTATGTTGAATAACGTCAATAATATTTAGAAGCAAGTCAAAAATAACAAATATTTTGGAATGGAAGAAGTGCTATATCTATATATCTAATAATCACTCCACTTGAATAATATTTTTTAGAAATTTCATATATTTTAATGATTTTTTTAACTCAAGAAACTTGAGAAAATAAATTTTAAAAGATATTACTACCTCCGTCTCATAAAGTTTGTCCTTTTTACTGTTCACAATAATTAATTTATGATTTTCTTTCTTTCAAAATTTCTTATACAAATATAAAATTTTGTATATGAAAATAGTACCTTAAAGACTCTAGTTTGTAAATATATTTTTTAAAAAAATTTTACAATACAAATTACTATGAATATATTTAAGTCAAACTTTAATAAAAAAAAAAGATAAAATGACCAACCTTTGTGAAACAAAAGGAGAAATTACTTTCTATAAAAGAATTTTAAAACTATTTTTTAAATTTCATAAAGTTTAAGATTTCAATAAATGTACAATTTGAAGAAATAATAATTCTATATATAGATACAAAATTTTAATATTTTATTAATAATCGGAGTTGATACCTTATTAGAACTTCGAGCTGCTAGCTGCAAGGCCCATTGGACTCAGCCATGGGCCTGACATGAAGAAGTTTATTGGATCATTGGGAAGGCCTGAAACATGTCAAAGGGAGATCCCCATCTCCATGGTCATGGGACAATCATTTAATAGGACAGCTTCCCCCTACGATCACCTCAATGTATGACCTATAAAGAGGTCAATTTGACAAGGGATGAGGTTCATTCCACCTACTAACCTAAGCCTCCATTAAGCTATAGACTCCTCTCCTTGTCCATTACTAATTTAAGCATAGGAGGATTTTCCTTGGATGCACAACTCCGAGGCCCCCTGCCTTTGTCTTTGACAAAGACCAGTTGAATTTGATGGAGCCTAGGCCTAGCTAAGTCAAGCCCGGGCACAGCGTCAACTTTAGGCCAAGCTAGTATGGGCCTAGGCTTAGGCTCAGTTTTTTTTTACTGGCCTAGGCCTAGCCCAGATTTTTTTTAAATGTAATTTATTTCTAAAACTAAGTTTTTTTTTTAGGAAAACACCACCAGTAGTATAAATGTTATTAATTCTAAAACCAAGCAGCACTTACAAAAAAGATGAAACTGGCCTAACATGAGAAAATGGAAAAATGTTCCAAAAATAATAAGAAATAAAACCTGAAATTTGTGCTTCACAACATAATCAGATTGAATACAATCCAAGAGTTGTATGGAGAAATGTAGTATCAATGCCTTCTGATCATCTTGGTTCTCATTATCAAAACCCTTCTAGTCTTTCTTTCACAAAATAACAAGACCTTAGTCACGGTTGCACACAAACCTCTATTGCATTTGGTGCCAACCTTGCCCGTTTCTCTAAAATAACTCATTTGCCTACACTAAAAGTAGGCTTGAATGCTACGATGAAGACTAGTACCACTAGAACCTCTTTGGCAATGATGGACAATATCAAAAATAAACTGTTTTTCACATTTCACCATTCCAAAATATCATCCTCACTTATTTCGAATGAGGTGTAGAGGTAATAATCTACTTATGGTAGGCCTGAGGATGTTTTCAAGGATGTTTGTACAATTGTTCTATGATGGTGCTAAGGAGGATGATGATGAAGCGCCAATAGTAGAAAAAATAGTGGTTCTTACCTTATCCTTGCGGTAGGAGGAACACTCTCTGTATAACTCATAGGATTGCTCATCAACATCAATAATAAGAGCTAGAACACTCATATGCTCCATTTCTAAGAAAATATAGTAATCCTCAAGTAATGACTGTGTACCCAAAATTTTAATAATTGGGTCAAGTGTAGATGCAATTAAAAAGATGGCATGGATGTCAATGAAATATGTAACCCACTTGTCTTTCATGCCTTTGACAGTGTCTCTCAAAAACTCATCATCTTTGTGTTGTCTAAAAGCATAAGTGATGTTTACTAGATACATCAAAACCTTGTAGATAGTGGGAAAGTAAACACTAGAGAAAAGAATTTGGCGCCTCATAAAAATACCTTAGCAATTGGCTAAGTTTGAAACACTTTTCCCACAACATGGCCTTGAAAATTTCCTTGCCCAATTTCATGTTTGAAAAAACTATCAATGAAGTTGTATATGAATATACATCTATCAATATACCATAAGTGAAGCTCCACCATGTGGGACAGTCAAGTTTAAATCATTTCTAACTAAAAAATTGGTTATTTCAAGATAATAAGCTTTAAACTACTAACTAATTTTGGTCCTAGAACTCGAACAATGTAATGCATTCTAAATTAGAACAATTTTGGACTACAAAACCTCCAGCTCTTTTTTGATACACAAGTTCAAAATATGACAGACATCTTATGTGGAAAAAAAGTGCCATCTCAAGGGTATTTAAAAAATTTACTCAATTTTAAGGGTGGAAAAATCATTATTTCATGCATTGTCAAAACTTATGTAAAAAAATATAGCACAATAAAAATCACATAGAGTGTCTAAAATGCATTCATATCTATTTCAATCCAGTATGATCTGATTCCATGCAGTTAAATGCAATAATACGTTTTTGTATTACCCAATCAACATCAATCCAATGCACAGCAACTTAAAAATAGTCTTGGCCAGTTAGAGAAGTCCATATATTATTAAGTAATGCAAGACAATGATCAAGTGCTAAAAAATGTGCTTGCAAGTTTGATTTACCAGCTTCATACATTTTAAAGGCTTCTTTCCTAGTAGTTGTCCAAGTTGTCTTTTTAAAAGCTAGGTTTAAGTTTAATCTAATCTTGTTTTGTAAATGGATATTCTCCTTGTCTAAAAGGTTTTTCAATGAGCATCACCTAATTAACCAAGCCTTTCCTACATTCTTTCTGGTTAAATCTAAAAATACTTGATCAATTGACCATACTCCTAAGCTTTGTTTCTCCACCAAAACTAGCCTGGGCACTGGGATAGTGGATAGGATGGTCGTTTCTAATATGGCATTGTAGTGTCCTTTTCCCAGAGTTGACCTTATGTGCCAAATTCTTTTTGCAATGCTTGCATTTTGCAAACCTTGTGTCTTTCTCCTACTCCATCCATAATGCTCCCACACAGAAGATTTGAGATGAGATTTACCTTTGCCCTCAAGCAGTTGGCTTTTAGGTGTCAATTGTGAGTCGTCATGCCCTTGTGGATCCACAGTTAGGGTAGTATGTTGGACTTCAAAGTCATCATTTTCCATTTAGTTGTCAAACTCCAAATCCATATTCATCATATTGATGTTGATGGCTTCATCAACCTCTTGAATGTGGATCCCTCTTTTTGCCAAATTTTAGTGAAAGAATAATGACCGTAGTCCATTGTGGAAAGGCGAGCTCTTGGTATACGAGGAGCTAGTGTTTTTTCTTGATGCCATTGTCACAAATGAGTGAGAAAGAGAAATCATAAGAGATTAAGGAGAGATTGGAATAGATTAAGAAGAGAGTAGCTAGAGATTAAGAAAAATAGAGCTCTAGAAGCTGCTAAAATCGGGAATCATTCTTGAGGTATCTTACTCGAACTGGCTAGCCAACATCATATTGGCCCAAAAAGAGTATATGTGCATCATTTACATAGACCTGAATAAATCTTGTCACAATGATCCATATCCATAGCCATGTATCAACCAATTGGTGGATTCCATGGCTTAATTTAAGGTCTTAAGCTTCATGGATGCCTTCAATGCCTACCACTAGATCTAAATGAATCCAGAGAATGAGGGGAAGACAACTTTACAAGTAATGAAGGCGTTTACTATTACCTAAGGATGCCTTTCGGTTTAAAGAAAGTGATGGGCACTTGCCAACTACTCATGAACAAAGTTTCTGAGGGTGAACTAGTAAAAATGTTGAGGACTATATTGATCATATAATCATCAAGTGCAAAGCCCTAGAATAGTATGTAGCTGACCTTTAAAAAATCTTCCAGTGTCTTCAACAGTACAACATGTAACTCAACCTAACAAAACACCTTTTTAGGGCTAGAGCACGGAAGTTCCTAAGGTATTTGGTCTTGAAATGGGAAATTGATGCCAAGCCGAAAAAGGTAAAGGTAATCTTCAATATGCCTAATGTTAAAAATCAAAAGGATACTCAAAGGCTAACCAAGTGACTAATAGCCTTTGAGATTTTTGTCTCCAGATTGAAAATAAATGCAGAACTTTCTTTAACATCCTCAAGCAAAATAAGGTTTTCGAGTGGGATGACTAACGTTGTTGGTCTTTCTAGGGTTTCAAAGAATATCTCTAGGAGTTAGCCACATTATGGCAGCTAAAACATGGGAAGCCTCTATTCTTATATCTGGTAGTTTCCCTCGGTGCAGCTAGCGTAGTCATAATACAAGGGGAAGGAAGCAAGCAATGGCTTCTTTATTATGTAAGTTAAACTCTCCAAAGAATGGAGTTTAGATACCTAGTCATCTATAAGGAAATTTTGGCACTGATTGTCACCAACAGAAAGCTGAGGCCTTATTTCCATATGCATACTATCAAGGTGAAGACTGATCTACCCTTCAAGAAATTTTCTTTAAGCCATATCACTTAGGAAGACTAGTGAAGTGGCAAGTCAAATTAAGGAATTTGACGTCCACTATGAGCCCGTACAACCATTAAAGCTCAAGCTCTCATAAATTTTATGACAAAAATGTCCTGAGACCTTGTTTAGGCAAGCTACCCTCTAAACTCCAAGCCTGAGTGTGAATTATTTTTGGATAAGGCATCTGGAAAGAAATACCAAAGAGTTGGGGTAGTTCTCAAATGAGATCAAGTTCAGGTTTCCCATAGCCAACAATATGGCTGAATATGAAGCCTTAGTTACTTGACTTCACAGGATTAGGCTAGTAAAGGTTGGGGATCTGATAGTGTACAATGGCTGCCAAATCAAAGTATAGTAGACTAACGGCCTCTGGAACACCAAGGATCATGCATCTATCAGTCTTTGGTTATCATAAAAGGACTAATGTCAAATTTTAATACCACATAGGCTCATAAGGTACTCTCAATGTAGAGTGCACAGACAGATGCATTGTCCTAAAATGTGGTTGAAACCCTTAAGGAAACCTTAGATATCCATTCCATTAGCTTCCTAATGATTGAAGAAAGTGGGAAGGCTAGTTGCAGAGAGCCCATCCTACGATATCTAGAAATAGGGAAATGCCGAAAAGGGGTCATTAGGATAAAGGCAGCTTGGTTCAAATTTATTGAAGGGAAGTTATATCTGTGGGGGGTACTCAGCCCCTATAGAGGTGCTTGACAAAGGACAAAGGGTGATAGGCCCTTACTAAGATGCACAATGGATGACATAAGGCTCATTTGGGGTATAATTCCTTAGCCCATAAAGCACTACAACAAGGGTACTTCTAGCCCACACTTTAGGAGGATGCGAAGGAATATGTTAAAAAGTGTCAGTCCTGTTAACTAAATGCCAAGATATATAGGTTACCATAAGAAAGGATTTAATCCTCAGATTATCCCTGTCCATTCATAATTTAGGTGCTTAACTTGACAACATATTTACATATGGCATCTGGATGAGTGAAGTATTGCATCAGTAGCTTTGGCCTACTTCACCAAATGCATCATAATAGAGCCCGTGGCATCAATAATGATGGCTCATATTTAGAAGTTCATGTGGAAGTCCATTGTTGCAGGTTTGGATGTCCTTGAATTCTAGTGGCAAATAATGAAAAACAGTTTAATAATGCTCTATTCAGCTCATGGTAAAGTAAGGTATTTGGTTGCACTTTGTCCCAATCTATCACATTCATTTGAATGGTCAGGTGGAGTTACCAATCATACTATTAAAGTATGGCCTTTAAAAAAGACTATCTAACTTCAAAGGAATGTGGTCGAGTATGTTGCCATCTATCCTTTGGGATTATCATACTATGTCATGAAAGGCCACATGTGAAATCCCTTTTTTCTCTTACATATGTGATAGAAGCCCTCATCCCTATGGAAATTGTCTAGCCAACACTTTGAGTTTGACTTTTTAATGAAAGGCATAATGGGTAGGGCCTTCATATAAGATTGGATCTATTAGAAAAGTTCCATGTAGATGCTAGACTTTGCATTAAAGATTTTAAGCAAAGAATGACCAATGTCCATAATTAGAAGATTAAACCTGAAGAAATTAAGGTTGGTAGGCTAGCTCTTATAAGGGCAGAACACTCTAGACGGTATCTAAGCCATGGCTCCAATAGGACAAACTGGGACAGGCCATATGTAGTGTCTAAAGATTCTCTAATGGGGCAATTGAGCTTAAGGAGGCCTTGAGAATAGTGTTCCCTAAGCTCTACCGTTAATATAAACTTTAGCGCTACTATTTGCAAGCTCTAGTTGTTACTTCATGTGTACTTCAGTTGGATAGTTTTTAGCTATTTGCTTGCCTCCCACTTGCAACACGTGATAAAATCCCTAAGTTTTACTTAAATCAGTTGTAGCAATTATCAATTACCTAGAACCTATAGAACCTTAGGGAGTTTGCCACAAGGTTAAAAATGCATTAAGGCTATGGCTTTCCACAATGAGACTAGAGTCTCCTACATCAAGGCTATGGACTTGCATTGATGATTTTTGCTACAACTAAAGTTCCTCATGCTAAGTCCAGGGCCCTTTAGAACATTAATGTCAGCTCAAAAAAGGTTAATAAGCAAAAAATAAAAAAAATGTGAAATAATAAGCTAAAAATTAATAAATTTTGTTCCCTATTCTGTTTACATCTACACAAAGTTGTTCAAAGTTACCAAAAGGAATTTATAGTGGAGGCTAGTCTCTTGAAGGAAGGGCCTTGAGGCCACCAACCTCGATGAAAATGTGTCTAAGGCTCTAGTCCTCTAGGATGTTGTTCAAAGCATCAACCCCTTGAAGGTCTAGCCCCGGTGAGATTGCTTTACCAAATAATAGGTTTGGGCAAACCCATCAAAGCATTTCTATATGAGCCATTGATTAGTTTCCTCAAGAAATCTAGCTTGGTCCCCATAAAGCTAAGTCTTTTGCAACTAAAAGGTGGCAATCTCCATGTCCTAGACATCCAACTCCATCTCCATTTCAAATTGCCAAGATTTGGCAGTCTTCCATTATTGGTATAGGCCCTGACAGTCCTGCTTAAAAAAGTCTAACTACTCGTTAAAGCTCTACACCTTCTGGTATGCCACCTTTTTCAGCAAGGAGTAATGGCCCTGAAGTTCTTCTTCATCTTCGAAGTAGTATCCTTCAAAGCTTCTAAACATAAAGCCATATCACATAGAGACTCACTTGACTCCAATGCCTTGCCCTTTAAATGACCCTGCTCTTCCTCTAACTCTGTCATCTTGATTTTAAAAGAGCCCACCTCTTCATTAATTCTGTGATTCTAAAAAATGAGCATTCAGTTTGCCTCCATGGTAGGTATTCTCCACCCTACTCAAGATACTACTCAGAATGAAAGTAGCTCAAGGCAAACATGATTTGTGGTACAACTAAAATTAGATACCAAAATAATAGTAAGGTTTGAAAAGGCTCATCGAAAAATAATTGAACGCAATGATTTTGACTTCGTTTCCTATTCCCATCAAAGCATCTTCCATCTTTTGGTGGTCCCTCAACAACGAGAACCTTTCCAATGCTAAAAAAAGACACCCATGGTCCTCCAAGATGGATTCCCTATTTAAGATAAGGAACTGGAGTTCCCTAAGAATCCCAATGTCGGCAGAATAGGCCTCTTAAGCCTTACACATTTCTACCTCTAGCACCTTAGGCTGGAAGTGATCATCTACCCAAGAATCTATTATGGATTCTTAGGCACCTAAGGGGCATTCTTTGAGCAAGTGCTCAAGGCCTTAGGTAGGGGAGAGACCTCTTACTGCTCACCCTCAACAATGGAAGCAAAGGTCATAATGGTGGAACCAGTAGCAAAGATCATGCTAGAGGTTGTATAAGGGCAAATTTTCCCACCATATACCCCCACCATGGAAGGAGGCTAGGGAAAAGAAACATCTCACACGCAAAACAGCCAAAACAAGGTAAACAATAGTTTAATATAAGGACTTCAACAATTTTAGAAAGGTTAGTATGCTAGGAGGGGGAAACATACCTAGGGCAACCTCAGTGGCGACCTGGGGACAGGAGCAAGAGTAAAGACAAGCCACCGTGGGAATGATGACTCTAGGGTCTACCTCCCTACCTAGACTAAGGCAAGTCCCTAAATATCTCTACCACATCTTGATTGACAAGGGCTGAATCCTTTGTCTTTACCCCTTGTGTATCAAGTTTGGTAAGGCACCATTGTCATCGACCTAGGAAGAAGGGAAACCTCTCAAAGGAGCTTTTACATTTGTTATAGGGACCCTTTAGCCCCTTGGAGAAATCTTGGCACCATTTTTCTTTTTCTCAAGGCATCCATGGTCATTAGGCCTAGATTCACAGGTGTAAAAAAGAAAAGGGCTAATACCTGTTAATACCCTAGAACAACACACAATAAGAGAAGAAAAATAGTATTCACCTCCAGCAAGTACCCTGTTATTAAAGGAAACTATAAGCAATCTGTGAGTCTTCAGAAACTAGAAATTATGCTTGGGCTTGGCCGAATAAGGGTGGCTAATGCCATGAGCATTAATAGTGGTCCAAGGAGATATTGCCTAAGGAAGGGGAACAATCTACACTTCCTGTCATCTTCCACTGCCCCTAAGAGGAAGCCAATATCTTGTTCTTAGCTGAAGGTCCTCAATTCCTACCACTAGCTTTAGGGGTTAATAGATTCTTGAAAAAGGTTGTCCATCCACTCTAAAGGGAAACACCAAAAGTTTTCAAAGGCCACATAAAAGAAAATTTTTCCTTCGACTCTTTCCAACTTTTAGGAGCAAAAAGGAAAAAGGAAGTTGAAGTTATGGATGAAAAAATTAGGCTTCAAATTGAAGAAGAATAAGGATGACTCTATAAAGGTCAGTGAATAAAAAAAAAAAAGAGGATTTTAGGAAGAATTCTACCCGTACAAGATTGTAAATAAGTACGAATCCTAATAAATGCAAAAAAATGTTAGGGACTAGTTGGGAGAGGGAAGCTAAAGTGATTAGATAACTGGTTCAATATAAGGTCCAATGCAAACTTAAGGCCAGTGTGACATTGGTTGGAAAAAATGGTAAGCTTACCCTCAGGGGAGTAGGCCATTTCATGGGAACTAGGGACCATGGGCTTTGCAGATATAGGGACAAATGTGTCCTTCTTTAGTTTATCAAAGATTGCAGTGTCACAATGCTCTTAAATCAAGAGGCATCTAAAGGGCACATGGATTTTAAAGCCTTGCCGGAATGTAAAGTCCTAATAGCAGCCTTCCCTTTAATAGACACCATCTTTAAACATCAACACACATTAATTGTTAGCCGAGGAACGCAACCTTGTCAATAGCATCAAAAAAGGGAAGCTCTTGCCTTCTGGAAGAAGTTTTGAAACTCTTTGACAAATAATAATCACAGTGAATGGGTTATGGAAAAGTACTATGAAGAAAAGAAAGATCTTGTAAAAAGGTGAGGTTGTCAACAAAATTAGGAAAGAAAAACCTACAGTTAGTTTTTGGGTGTTAATAAAAACCAGTATTAGGAAACTGCACTATATGCAAATCTTGAGATGTCATGTGCAACCCTTACTAGAAATATCCTTTCACCTTCAAATTTTGAAATACCAGGAATCCTATTTCCTCTAGTTTTCTTTGGGGGGGCCTATTGATATCCTATTGGAGATTTGACCTTCTAGTAAAAAGGGCCATTTGAGACTTACTCATGGGCCTAGCATGGAAGAGGCCTTTGGAGCATTGCCCACAAGCTAACAAACTAATGGGTTGACTATTAGATAGACCTGGAACATGTCAAAGGGAGATCCCTATGGTCACAAGGACAATCACATAATAAAGGGAGCATCCCCCAACAATTATCTCGACTTATGACCTGTAAAGAGGTCATTTTGACAAAGGGATGAGGTACATTCCACTTACTAGGCTAAGCCTTCATTATACTATACACTACTCTTAAGCCATTATTGGCTTAAGCATTTGACAGTCTACGCCA
The DNA here is from genome assembly GCA_005392925.1 of Aquilaria sinensis. Taxonomy (NCBI): domain Eukaryota; kingdom Viridiplantae; phylum Streptophyta; class Magnoliopsida; order Malvales; family Thymelaeaceae; genus Aquilaria; species Aquilaria sinensis. Next base: position 186,858 of record SMDT01003048.1, read on the forward strand.
AACACAACTTTTGGGCCCATTAACCTTATCTTAGGTTTCAAGTGTAGTCATCTCTAAGGGTCTTAAATACCCTACCAAGTACTTATAATATCAAAAGTTGTCGTGGTTTTTCCCTTCTTGATACTCAAAAAAAGAATTTGTGCCATAATATAGCACACACTTAACTCACAAAGTAAAAATCCTAACAAGTTAAATAGAACTTAAACTTTTTTAATTCACCACATTATGTATGTTCAACATACCAATAAAACAATACCTAACAATGATATGTGTTTCATTTTAGAAATGTTGTCTTTAAATTTAGGATAATGAAATTTGTGTTATTAATTCAAAAATCATTTATTTTAAAGAGTAGTTGTCCTATGCTCGCCAAGTATTATATATAGCAAATTCAATTGAAAGGGTATCAACAAATATTGTTCCTTTAGTTGAGTTTGTTTCTCCATTTACAATTCTTGCATTTTAGTTGATATTATTGCTCTTTTAGTCAAGGTTGTTGCTCTATTTCAAATTGTAATTCATTTACCTAGTAATGCAGCTCTTTTTATCTGTAACATTGTTTCTTCAGTCAAATTTGTTATTCTTTTTGCAATTCGAAGAATTCTTAGCCCAAAAAGATATGTGCAAACAACAAATCAAATAAAAAAGAACAAATTCTGAACCAAATCCAAGAAAAAAAAGCAACAATTAGAATTAGTTACTTGTGGCGGATCTCAGCTAAGTGGCAAAAAATGGACAACATCTGATAACAACAGTGAAATGATGGAAAAGAGAATGGTGAGTAAGATGAGGGAACAATAATGAAGATGCAAAAGTAGAAATGGACTAGATCTGATAACAATAGTAGGAGAACTTTGATGAAGCTGACTAGGATGGTGATGAAGCTAGAAAAGCAAAAAAGGATCAGATCTAAAAACAATGGTGAGAGAACTGTAACACCCATAAATTTTACAAATCTTCATTTTGAAAACTATCTTAATTTTTCCAGAATTATTAAGCAATTAATTAAAAATAATTTAAGAGATATGAGGTAAAACATTTTCTTTTAAATCTATTTTCCAAATAATCAGAGTAATTAAGCAACAATCCCAGGAAAACTAACATATGAATAATTTGCCAATTTAAACAAACCATATGTTTCTTTTAGAAATGAAATAACATAAAATAGAAATTCAATCCCAACCAATTTTATCTTCGAGGGGCTACAGCATACTCTCACTCAATCTACTCCATATTCTGAACCTTATCAAACGGTTTAGTGTACTCTACCACCTCATAGTACTCACCTAAGAAAATATATTTAGAATATGGGGTGAGCACAACTTGCTCAACAAGGGGGAAGTATTAGGCCCATCACATGGGTCATAATATTCCTGCAACAAGCAACAACGAATAACAAACTTTAAGTTACCACTTTAATTAAAGAACAATTTTGTACAACAGCATAACAAAAATATTAAAGTCCTACTACCAATTAAATCATATCTTATTGATAAATCATTTAATCCAATAATTGAATGCCGTCAAACGAACCTAGGGTAGTGAGTGTGTACATCACCCACTCTCAAGGTGACTCTTAGGCAGTGCCACTAAAGATGCCACCAAGTCAGAGCCTCACAAGATATCTACGCTGAGGTAAAGCCTCTCATGATACCAGCCATAAGCATGGCCCCCCGCCAGCTATGGTCCAGCAGCACACAAATCATATCTCCATACTCCATATCACTATCGGGTCATGACTAGCAATGGTCCGCCGCAACCCTAACATGCCTCTCGGGTTCAAATCGTCCGTTCTGAACCTCTCTTCTAAATTTACTGCTCATCAAGTCATGCAGATATGGTATGTCGCCAACCATGCATGCCTCGTGTTTTATCTCACTCCACAAATTCTTTATTTAATGCAGTCATGTGTATGACAACATCAATCATATGCAACAACCAATTGATGCATGACCATAGCTCATTTTATTTTAGCTATTTTTAGTAGAGTGCCATGATTCTAATGCATCCTCTTTCTTTTATCTTGTTATCTTAGCTTAGTTTTATATGATGTCATGATAATCAGTAATATCTTTTGAAGTGTATTTACGATAAATGTTCATTTCATCTCTTGTGAATTCTTTCTAAGTTGGTCATTTAGCATTTACACTTCTAATTCGTTATCTATCAGCTTATAGTAATTTATTACGACCCTAACATGCCACTAACGGCTGCTTTCAACCTCATCATGCTACTAGCGAGCTTGTCAACCATAAGCATGGTACTAGCGGTTTTTGTCTTACCATCCCTAAACTTGATACTAATGGGTTATTTAAGCGATCCTAGCATACTTGTAATTTAATTTTTGTTACAAACGATCCTAGTATGATACTAGCACAAAACATACATCATATATCACATCATTACAACCATGCAACCAACCAACCAAAATTACATCTTAATGCAAGAGAACTAAAATAAAATAAAATAAAATTCTAGAAAAACTAATTAATTACCCTACTCATGTTGCCCACATATTTAAAGATTTTGTTTAGCCCAATTATTTACTTAGAATTTATTATTCAGGTTGATGCTTATTTTGGGCCTAAGAGAGCCCACGAGAACTAACCCGCTCTTCCCCTTTACCAAGTATGGAAAACACGGCGAATTGGGGTGATTTATTAAAATGGTCCTACAAAATGTTAGTAAGGTAGAAAATTAGAAAAATATGCTAAAAACTGAAAATTTCCTAAATGGTACTTGGAAGGTCCATATTCTTGATATCTAGGCTAAAATTTTACCTAATGGGTAAAAAGGTCTCTAGGTGTCTTCAGTGGCCTTGTGCCTATTTGGGATCATGTTGAGAGTCTTCTTGATTTTGATCCTAAAATTACAGCATCCAATAGACTGAGTTATAAGCTCATTTAGTGGCTTTAAAAACTGATCTTGGAAGAAAATTTTTTTGATTTCAGTTACCAATGTGTTTTCGGGATCTCTGGCACTCCGGGAGTCCAAAAAAGCACTAAACCTTCAAATAAGGATTTTCTAACCCTTTGTAACAACATGGACAGCGAGTGAAAGAGAATTATTAAGGATGTAATATTTGAAAAAGGTGGCCAAAAAATTTTAAAAAGGCTTACCAGGGCTTAGCGGCAAGTATAGACCCGATCGCACTGGAAACGAGTGCAAAAACTCTAAACTTTGACTAACAATGATCTACCAAAAATTTACAGCAAAAATATAAGGCCTTTAGGTGCTGGAAAAAAATTAGAAAAGTAATACCAAAGAATTTTGGCTCACACGAATGAATTCGGAATCATCGGTACCCGTAGAATCATTTTTTGGTGCCTAAATGGGGTTTCCCTTCAACTTAATGAACCTAAGCAATAATAGGGAATTAAATAACATTCAAAATTTCTTGGATGATGGAGAAATAAAACCCAAAGGGTTGGACTTACACCAGTTCGACAAGGAATGTGATCAAGTCGATAACGGTGCGGAGAGTGCGATGATGATCCTTTGGTGTGATGCCTTCTTCTCCACTTTAATGAGCACAATGTGAAACAATGGAAGAATGATGAGGCTATCTATTTGAAGTAAAGGAATGGGAGAGCAAAATATTGTCATGGCTAGAAGAAAGTTAAGGCCAATTGGAGGTGGCGGCCATAATAATTTTTTTTTCTTTTGACAATGTTGCTTGACTGCTTGTTGGATGAGAAGTGTGGAGGATACTAGTTTGTGCAGGTTTTAGTTACTGGAGGAACACCAAATTTTGATGTAGAGAAAGCTACCGGAAAATAAGCAAAGAATGAGAAAGAGTTTATTTGGATCATGATGACTTTATTGTAAATTTGTTAACAAAAATATAGATAAATAGACAAATTTAATTGAATTTGATTTTGAAGAGAAAAATAAAATTCTAGGAGGGGTGCAGCTATAGGATCTATTTATTTTAATATTAGGGTTACGTGAAAAATTATTCTATGTAACAGTAACACAAACCTGGTTTAAACCGTGCACGCGCGTAGGATGAATTTTTACAACCCTAAGCAAATGAATTTAGAATTGAGTGAGGTAAATTTCATTTGACTCACTTTTATGAAAAGAATCCAATGGTGATCTCAGATTTTCCATTTGATGCTCCGTTGGAAATGAAAAAATGGCCCTAGCGTAAAGAAAATGACTTTGAGCTTCCGATTTTGAATTTGACTTAATAACCACTAAATGAATTATCTAAGGATCAAGATTCTTAATTTTATATTGATTTTCTAAATTGATAGGTAAAATTACAAAAATAACCTTGAAGGTAAAAGTGTTATTTTTGCATTTAGTGTAATTTGAAATTTTTCTTTTTCTTAATTTCTAGGGTTATTACAACCTTCCCCTCTTAAAGAAAGTTGTCCTTAAATTTGGAAGAGGGTGTTAAGAAATACCTCAAAGTTGTGAATACTTACTCTGAAGCTCATCCTCAACTTCCTAGGTTGCTTTTTGCTCTCCATGATTATTCCAAGTAACCTTTACCAATTGTATGACTTTGTTGTGCAGAACCCTTTCTCTATGATTTACAATGGCCAAAGGCTACTCCACGCAAGTCAAACCCTCACATGACTACAATGGCTCCCATGGAATAACATGTGCTAGATATGGCTAATATTTTCAAATATTACTCGCGTGGAACATGCTATGAACTCTAGCCAAATTAGGTGGTAAAGCGACTTTATACACCACCTGTCCAACCCGCTCTAAAACATCAAAAGGTCCAACAAAGCACGAGGCTAACTTCCCTCTTACTCCGAAGTGTTGAACTCCCTTGGTTGGTTACACCTTTATAAACACATGATCACCAACGACAAACTCCAAAGGATGACACCTTGTTCTCACTGATCAAGATCCCTTATCATTTCTACCAACAATCCAACTCCTTAATGGCACTCCACCCATATGCCCTAAGAACCAACATACAACACCATTTCTTCTCTCCTCTCCATCCATATCAACTTCAAAGTGCATTAGCTTGATTGTGAATATGGGCAAATACATAACTGAGAACTAGACTTGAATTCTTCATTTGGATCAAATAGGAAAAAGGCCAAGGAATTTGAGGGGCACATTTTGTGCTCATTGTTCAAATGGCAGCTCATGGTTCTAAAGCTATTAAAGTAAAGCAGATTGATGCATCAAAGCTTGAATTGCAAAAAAAAAAAAAAGTCCATTTTATGTTTTGTTAAATTTTGAAGGTTAAAGTTAGGTAGGTGAGAACTAAAAAAATAAAAGAGAAGCCAAACTAATCTTGGCTGATTTTATAGGGCAAAAAAATAGCTATTAAAATTTTAAATAATAATAATAATAATAATAATAATAATAAGAAAATGAGTTGTTTGAAGTTTTAAAACCCCAATTGAGCCCCCTAATGATGCAAACCCCAATGATATAAAAACTATGAAACGTGTCCAACATGTTTTTCAAGCTCCACAAGATATCAAAGAGACTAGATTTAAACCCCCACCCCTAATCAACACATGATTAGAAACAAGAAGTATAAGAAAACCAAGAACACAAGCAACTTGTGCACCAAGGTAGTCTTCAAAAAACAAAAGAGAATTTCTCTTCAAAATAGTAATATTATTTCATATCAAGGCTGTGTTTTACAACCAAAATATGTGCCTATTTATAGGCCTAAAATAGGATAAAATACTTAGCAAAATTCGCAGCCCATGTCACCTAGGAAACCTAAGTACAAAGGGCTAAAGAAAACCTAGTCAAATTAGGACTCTAACACCTAGTTTGAACAAGTTTGATGTGTGCAGCGTATGCCAGTTGGCCTAAGTAACTTGAACCCATTCCATAGCCTAAATAACATCCTATATAATGTAAATAATTAGGAAAATAAAAAAAATAAAGTGCAAAGACAAGTTTGGCCCAAATGGTCTTCTCGGGTGCACTTTGGGCTCTTTAGGGTTTTTTCTTGTATCTTCAGCTCCATATTTGAGTTCCAATGACATGATTCTTCCTCTTAGATGTTGGAAAAAGGTCTTGAGAGGTTAGAGCTCAAATATCCAGGTTGTAGAAGCAAAATGGACTTGAAACACTTCAAGGTGGCTCCAAGGGTGCACTTAAAGGGTGCCCTTGGGGTTCCTTATTTTGTGACATGGCTAGGCACTCTAGAACTAAGTACCAAGCTTGGCCATCTTTCTCATATGGTGTCTTGAAAGTTCCAGTAGCTTCATGCAAAAATCCATGTCCATCCTCCATGAAAAAACTTGAGACAAAAGCTTGAAGTGCACTAGTGAGCTCCTTAGCTTTCTTCCTTGTCATTGGCCCACTAGATATCTTCAAGGGGTCCTTGCCATCTTGGATTGTGCCTTCTTTGATCACATCACCTAATGAATAAAATACTAGTATATGTAATTAAAAAATTTTTGTTTAACATAAATAAAGCAACTAATAACTCCATGAAAATGAAAATCACAGAAGCCAATAGCTGCAAGTGCTACAACTTCAGTGCTACTTCCAACTTTTACATTATAGGACAATATGCTCATAACATGTTATCTGATCTAGCATGCAAACTCTTGAAGAAATTTAGTGGAGCAAATGGAAGTGTGTGGCATAACTTAGGATGCCTTAAGTCAAATAGATCGGCAAAAAAAGCCATGACCTAAAATAGAGTGACATAAAGAACTATAACAGTAGTCAACAAACACCTTGAAGAGGGATGTTGCTCTCAGGTCTCTCCAACTCATCATATTTCCAAACGGGGTCAGTTAATAATAGATAAAAGTGGAGAATAGACTAACTCATTAAATTTTTCAACTTTAAGGGTTGAACCTTTAATGATTATTGAATTTTCAACTAACTTGCACGAGTTAGTCATGTCTAGGAGCCAATTGTATATTTAGGCCTAATTTTTTTAGCTAAACCATTTCTCTTTTTTCTTTTTACAATAAAGTCAATTGTTAAACCTTTAATTGTAGGGTTTCATGAGCCAAACAAACACAGCAGAAACTAACCGAAACCCTTCATGATCCAAGTGAAAATGGAGTAAATTAGGTGTTCAAAAATTTTTATATCTAATCTGATGAGATCTTTCACCCAACTGTTAGTCAAATCACAAACTTGAATAGTTGACATGTTCAAGCTCTCTACGGTATCCACACAAAGCACTCGGATCACCATGCCTACACCACGTTCCGATAAGTGTGCTCTTTTTGTGCCCACAGTGCCAGCTTGTGTCCTTTGAGTAAATGCAAGAAGAGACTGCAGCTAGAACTTTTCATAACCCTTCTGATTTCATCCTTAAGGAAGCTCTAGACTCAAAATTCTTACTATATGATGTATATATAGTGAGGCTTAACTCCAAAGCCTAATAGGTTTCAAAACTCTAATCCAATTAGGCCTAATTTTGAGCTTTATAATGGCTCAACCGTTAGGTCAATTATTAATCTGAAATTATCATGAAATCAAAACCAAACAATTTAGCCCATGTACTCAAATAATCCAATTGGCTCTAAGTGTGCACGCTAATAGGCTTCTATCACATTGGCAATGATCATAAATCACAGTTATAATCATAAACAATGAGCAGTGTCTAGCAACACATCATTACTACCCAAGTAACAAGATAGTCAGTGATTCAAATAAAACTTGGTTATCATTATTCATATGTCATTGTCCTTTTATTCAAGGTATCAAGACCGAGCACGGGACATTGAATGTATCACTCTTGTACCGTTCAATCTAAGGTTTCTTGATTATTAAGTAAACTGACTAAAACTAATGACTTTGATATCCTATATCAACTCATCCGATCATGACTATGCATTTCCTCAGTCTCACTTAATCAAGGGGCCCAAAGAAATCGCTTCTGTTACATAAGAGGGACAAAGCTCATCTTGATCATACAAAACCCTTCACATGATTATGACCTACCCAATGACCACCTTCATGCTCACTTAGTTACAAGCAAAAAAAGGAAGTATTAAAGTATATGATTCACATATAGGGAACCTTGATGACCTTAGGTCAAAAGACTACGTATACCATGATCACTATGAGAATCACTTATGACACTCATATAACAATCCATGTAGCGTTCTCATGGTGGGTCAATCCAGTACATAAGTTCTCCAACTTTTACCCATATGTGGACTACATATCTCATATTAGTCTCCACACATACTAGTCTTTATATATTATTTCAACCCACTCTACAATAATATTAGACCATGGATGTTAAAGAATATAATTATTCTAGGCTTATAGTTATGTTTTATCATGTCACACAGAAACCAAACAACAAACACAATTACTGTAAAATGTCTCAATAAAATATCATGTCTCAATGTACAAAATACAATCATCTCATGGTTAGCTTTTGTGCACAACACTAACAATACGAATTTTTTCCATTCCTTCTTTAGGTCCCCAAACTTTTTGGCCAAAATTTTTTCCTTTTCTTTTCTTTTTACCTTTATTAAGTTAATGGTTAAAATGATAATTGATTAACATAGATTAGACAACAATTTTATGCTTTGGTTATATCTTTTTGTTATTAATGATTGATTCTTATGACATGAGTTATTTACTTGACATGAGTTATTGACTTCAAAAGCTCTCTAGTTTCATAAAGTAATTTGGTTCATAAATGCTAAAATTGAACGTGAAAATTTTTAAATAAATTTCTCTTCGATATTAAAAATTAGAATTTAAGTTGATAAGCGATCAAAAATTTTTAGTGAATTACTTTTTAATGACTAAAAAATATTCATCACTTCAAAGTATGTACAATGTAATGTTTTAGCATTATGTTTATATCATAACTATCATTTTAAAGAGAAGAACATAACGTAAAAAGAGCTTTGCTCAAAATTAAAATAAATAAATAAATATTTTAATTATTAACAAACAATTTTGTGGGTGTGAATTTTTTAAATATTTATTTATTAAATTTTTTAATGTTAATTTATCAAAATAATACACACAAAAAAGTGTAAATCAAAGTAATCTAGTTTTGTGTTTAATCAAGAGAATATGAAACCATTCTTTATGTAATTAAAAATCATAAGTTATTGTCTCCATTTGACAACTATTGTAGCTATGAGGAACAGTCCTAACAAATACCTAATTAATTTCTTAATTAGGCTAAATTATTCTATTTCCTAATCCAAACTCTTAATTAGGCCAGAATCATTCCTTGTTTCCAGGTTCTTATGCTGAGATTTACTATGTAAATCCTAGCCATTTGCCTAGTGTTTATTTTTTACTTGAGAGTTAAGGAAAACATTTACTTAGTTCCAATAAAACACTTAAGTTTATTAAACTAAGATAGTGGTTTGGTGAGATTTAAAGAAAACATGAAATAAATATCTGCGGCCGTGTAAGAAAAACATTTTTAATGCTCATGCATGCACAAATAATATATCATGCCAAACCATAGATGAAAACTACACTCATAGCAAGTAAATACTATGGCAACACAATATCTAAGTGTTTTGCCTATCAACCTAAGCAAGTAATGTCATGGGTTGTAAGCCTAACCCGAATTAATAATAATACATGCCACAATTATGCTAAGTCAAAGTCAATACCAGTAGACCTCATACTAGCTACTACCATCGTGCTACAAAATAATCATGACCCAAATCGTTGGTAGGCCTGCCTTTGCCTGGGAGAGAGAGAAACCCAAGCGAGGAACGACCCAAGAAGTTTTTTCCTGGCTACCTTGCTGTATAAGGCAAATAAGTTTGGAATTAGAGTCTGACCATAAGTGCATGCAACATATGAAAAATGAACATGTAGTGTATGCGAAATGTACCTATGAGAAACTAACAAACAAGTATCAAACAATCACTGTAGATTATGTCTCCTAGATGATGTTATCTGCACATTAACAATAAGGGTAAGTATATAAAATACTTAGTAAGGCATTCTAAAACAAACAATGCATAACAACATCACATATAATGGACCATATGCACACATTGCCATGCATGCATGAACCTTGCCCATAAACTATATAAGCATGCCATGAGCTCTTATGGTGTGGAGTATTATACAATGATCATCATATCATACCCCTTTGGGTGCATGACTCCTCATACTTCTCATACAAGAAAATAAACAAACAAACAAACAAAATACCCATTGGTCCATTTTTGCCCTTGAGCATGCATCCTTGCACTTGCCCTTAAGCTAGCCAACTTTCACTAGCTCAAAACTACCTCATTGTATGCAATAGGGTTTGACCCAATTTGATGTGTGTCCTAGTGGCCTTGGATGTATTTTTTGCCCCATCTTGGGACTTATGCTCCATGGGCCGATGTGTGTGCTCATTTGTGGCCCAAGTCATTTAGTAAGCTTCAATGCCATTTGAGCCCTAGGGTTTCTACAGTGGGCTCCTCCACATAGGCCACGCCCAAAGAATAACCCGAGGCTCACATGGAAACCAAGCCCGTAGGGCATGCCCATATGACCTCCTAAGCATGCACAAGCACGAGCTAGTAAACGTATGCACATGTGCATCATAGGTGTGCCATCGAGAGCCCCTTAGGCACACACAACTGCCTGACGCCTTGGGCACACGCATGTGCACCTTGTCACACTTAACTCACCATGCTCCTAGGCACCCCAAAATACTCATGCACCTAGGAGCCCATGCCACATATGCACAACCACATACCGAGCTCTTGAGCTTGATCAAAACACCTACACACCCAAACTGAAGCACACCTTTCTTGTGCTAACCAAACCTTGAAGGTTCAGGCACACTCATCTACCAAGTACCCGATGCTTGATCCACACACCATTTTACTACCCATGCGCCAAGGACACCACCTATTGCCCAAAACTAGGAGCTAGGTCTGACCTTAGTGCCACATAAGCCCTCTTTAGCTCTATTGGTCACCCCATGCCCTTTTTGCCATACCATTTGTCCTAGCTTTTAAAAAAGATAAAACATGGCCAAAGCTTCCCAAAAAGAGAAGAGCCAGAACACCTTACCCTTATGTAGATCACCACCTTGCAAGCTAAAGTTTCAAGCACCAAGAGTCCTTTCCTAGTCTCCTTGGAGTCCCTTAAGTACATAGTAAAATAACCACTTGACCAATCAACACATTTTGAGCCTAAGGGCAAAATTTTTTACTAGACAAAAATAAACCAAAAATACCACTTCACCTTGGTAGAATATCTCAAACCAAAACTCCTTTTTGAAGCTCCATAGTTCTCCTCCCTCTCACCAAGCTTAACCTCAACAGCAAAGCATTTTTATGAGCAAAAGGTTATTGTTTAAAGAAGAAGAAACCAAGGTTTAGTAAAATAAAGTTTCTTAACTCAAAATAAATAGCCCAAAACCATGCAACCTCTTGGACAAGAAAGAAACCAAACTCCTAAGCCCTCCCTTACAACAAACACACTATTTCCTTGATTTCTCACTTACAAGCTCTTTTTCTCTTATTTTTGCTTCATTCTTTTGATGAGTTTCTATGTTTTTGAGGTTTTAGGATGCACTAAATGGAAAAGGAAGAGAAGAAAGTAAGCTGGAGTGTTTGGGGATGAATAAGGATGGAAAATGGGTGAAAGGGTTCAAATGGTAGAGGATTAAGGCCTTTACATGGTTAGTAGTGGTTTAGCCTTTTTAAACAAGGGAAATGGGGGCTCTTCCACATTTTTGGAAGGTTATTTCCTAAATCAAAACCAGGTTGCGTCATTCCCTAAAGTTTCTAGGAGGTACTTGGAGTGAAATTGCCTTTTAGGCCTCGTAACTCTTGGTTAAAAGGAAGTTACCTCCATAAAATGCTCAACTATGTCTCCATTCGCATCTAAATTCTTAGATTTTATTTCCTCCAGTTCCAACCATGTATTTTCCTACCCTTGACTAGGGTAGAATCTATTTTAGCAGGTTTGACTTAGGTTTGACCAAGTTTGATTAACCAAAATTACCAAAATGCCCTTTCTAGCTTCACTTATAAGAAAAGTCTCAAACTTGGTCAATTTAACTTCAAACTTCACCAAATTTCACAAAATATTTTCAAATAAAATTTATCACCTTCTCAAACCATTTTTTACCATATTTGACCTGAAAATTACCATTTTACCCTTCCTTACTTCCATACCAGGAAAAAGCCAATCTTTGGTCAAATTGAGTTCAAATTTCATTGAGATGTTCATTTCACCTCTAGAAGCTCAATTATATCTCTCTTGGTCACATTTTGACCTTTTACATGCCAAATTACCAAAATGCTCCTAGTTTCCCTTGTGGTCAATTTATCTTAGATTTTTAATTCTACGAACTCCAACAACTATTTGACTCATTAACTTGACTTAAACCTAGCTTGCAAGTGTAATCTTGTCAAGGATTATGTAAATAAAATAAATTAATTACCTAATAAAATTAGGGTTTTCACATCCTCGCCCCCTTCAAAGAATTGGTCCTCCAATTCACGCTTTAACTCTAGGAATAGGCTGGGATATTGAATCTCCATATCATGCTCTGTCTCCCAAATGGCCTTATCCTTTGAATGATTGGACCATTGGACCTTGACCATGGGTATCCACTTGGTCCTTAGCCTCCTAACTTTTCGGTCAAGAAATCTAATCGGGCATTTCGCATAGGTCAAGCCTTCACTCACTAGCTCAATAGGAGGGGGTATCACTGATTGCGCATCAGGTGCATTACATTTCTTCAATACATTAACATGAAACACATTATGTATGTGAGCCAGGCTCAGTGGCAGTACCAATTTATATGCAACTTTGCCAAAACGTTCTAGAATCTCATAGGGTCTAATGTACCTAGAAGCCAACTTGCCCCTTTGGCCAAATCGTACCATTCCTTTCATTGGTGAGATCTTGAGGAGCACATTGTCCCCTGCTTCAAGGTTCACTTCACGCCACTTGACATTGGCATGCGCCTACAACCTGTCAATAGCTGCCATTAATTGGGCTTGAATCTGCTTAATCTTGGCTGTGGTCTCCTCCACAACCTGTGGTCCTACTTGGTCCACATCTGCCTTATCGGCCCAACAATACAATGTCATGCATCATCGGCCATACAAAGCCTCATATGGAGCCATCTGAATCGATGCCTGATAACTATTGTTATAAGCAAATTCAATGAGTGGAAGATGGTCATCCCAATCTTCTCTAAAATCTAAAGCACAACTCCACATCATGTCTTCTAGGGTCTGGATAGTCCTCTCCAACTGTTCATCTGTTTGAGGGTGATAAGTAGTACTCAAGTTTACCTTTGACCCCATTGCCTCTTGAAAGGCATTCCTAAACCTAGAAACAAACCATGGATCTCGATCAAATATGATCGAATATGGCACACCATGAAGTCAAACAATCTCTCTAATATATAGGTTTGCTAACCTTTCTAACTGATAGGTGATCTTAATCAATAGAAAATGGGCACTCTTAGTCAGCTTATCCACTATGACCCATATAGCATCATGTTATTTCCTTGTACTTGGAAAACCTACCTAGAAATCCATAGTGATTGCTCCTCACTTCCTTTCTAGAATAAGTAGGCTTTGCAATGTACCACTCGGCTTTTGGTGTTCTACCTTTACCATCTAACATGTAAGACATTTAGCCACATGATTCTCAATATCAACCTTGAACCCAAGCCAAAAAAAATGAGTTATCAGGTCATGGTACATTTTGGTGACCCTGGGGTGGATACTAAGGGGACTACTATGTGCCTCTTGGAGCACCTACTTTCTCATCCCATTAACATTGGGCATATAAAGTCTTTTCCTAAGGAAAAGCAAACCATCCTGATACTCATATCCTTCTTCAAGGGTTCCATGCTTGGTCTCCCCTGCAACTTCACGCACCTCAAGGTCTAACTCCTGGGCCTCTTGGACCTTATCCAGCCATCCCGACTAAACTCGCAATTCAAAGACTTGGTCAATTTCCCATCTAGACCAATACCCATATAGGGCCATAAAACTCTCAGCCTTAGGATCTCTCACTTGATCCTTGGAGATTACTACTCTAGTATACTTTCGGCTGAGGGCGTCTACCACAACATTGCCCTTCCCTGCTATGTACTCAATGGCACAATCATAATCCTTAATGTACTCTATCCACCTCCTTTGCCTTATGTTCAAATATTTCTAGCTGAATAGGTACTTAAGGCTCTTATGATCATTATATATCTGAAAGGATCATCCTAACAGATAATGCCTCCAAAGTTTTAAGGCAAAGACTATGGCTGCTTGTCGGCCAATTTAATTCATTTGACCTTAGTTGCCTTAAACCAAAGGCCACTACTTGCCTATCTTGCATCAGTACATGACCTAAGCCTGATCCTAATGCATCTGTATAGATAACATAGGTTTTGCCTAGGTCTGGCACTGTCAAGATTGGCGCCGTGGTTAGCCTCCATTTGAGTTCCTGGAAAGCTACCTCACAATTTTTTTGTCCAAACAAATTCATGTGCTTTCTTAGTCAAGGTAGTTAATGGCTTAGTTATTTAGGAGAATCCCTTAATGAACCTCTAGTAATAGCCCGCTAGAACAAGAAAGCTCCTTACCTCGGTGGGGTTGGTGGGTTGTTTCCACTCCATCACTGCCTGCACCTTCCCTTAGTCTACACTTACCCCTTTGTCACTAATCACATGACCAAGGAAGGGTATCTCCTTTGCTCAGAACTCACACTTAAATAATTTTACATAGTACTGATTATCCTTTAGCACATGCAAGACCATATTAAGATGTTCATCATGCTGAGCAGGAGTCTAGGAGTATATCAGTATATCATCAATGAAAAATTCCACAAATTTATCCAAATAAGGCATGAATATTCTATTCATTGCCTCCATAAAACACCACAAGGGCATTGCTCACCCCAAATGACATCACCATACACTCAAAGTGCCCATACCGTATTTAAAAAGTGGTTTTATGTATGTCCTCCTCTTTGACCCTGATATAAATGTAACCACTTCTTAGATCAATCTTTGAGAATATCTTGGCTCCTTTAAGCCTATCAATGAGTGCATCAATTCTTGGAAGAGGGTACCTGTTCTTTACCATTGCTTGATTTAGCTTTCAGTAATTAGTCACCAACCTAAAAGTGCCATCTTTCTTTTTAACAAATAACACTGAGGTGCCCCATGGCAATACACTAGGCCTAATGAAGCCCTTCTTTAACAGTTCATCTAGCTGTTCATTTAATTCATCCATCTCAGGAGCAGACATCCTGCATGGAGGAATCAATATGGGCCGAGTCCCAGGTAATAAGTGAATAGAGAACTCCGTCTCTCTCTTAGGTGGTAACCCTAGTAAGTTAGCAAGAAAAACTTCTAGGAACATATTGACAATTGGCATGTCCTTCAGTTCCTCTGCCACTTCATCACCATTCAGGCCGTAATACTCTTCCTCATCCATAATAGGAACCACATCAATTAATCTCAACAAGGTGGGCTTGACACTAGTTGCCAACCCACTATCACAAGTCACCACCTCCCCCCCTTCAGTCTTAAGGGTAATGGTTTGACTCACATAGTCAATGTTAGCCTAGTGTCATCCTAACCAATCCATACCAAGTACCAAGTCATGCCTTCCTAGTGACATCACCTAGAAGTCATAGTAAAATCAATGGTGACCTATGTCAAAGGGGCAACTCAATACTTTTTCATTGATGAAAGCCAAATGAGGGCTTGTTGTCCTAACAATCCTCATCTCTAGTACCTCAATTATTACTAAACCCAACCTATCCACCAGCCTAGTAGATATAACAGATAATGATGCACCAGTATCAAATAAAACTCTAACACTAGTATTATTTAACATAAAAGTACCTTGTGCCTCTGGACACCCATCTCGGTGCACTAGGGCGAACACTCGCTGCTGGGGTGGTCCTAGTCAATGTGCTCCTCCTCCAGCTCCATGTCGTGTTCCTCCTGTTCAGGGTGCTTCAACTCTATCGAGTCCTCCTTGCCCTGGCATGGGCATAGGCCTTTAGGACACTCCCTTCCCGTCACGACATGCTCGAGGGCAATCCTGGGTCCATTGGTCTAATTCCCCGCATGTCTGGCAGCCCACCAAGCAATTGTCGGGCTGCTGCTGTCCTCCCAAGCGAAGGCACAGCTTATTGCCGTGAAACTTGCCACCAGTTTTGCAGGGGCCCTTCCCAGACTTGGCTTTCTTAGCATTCTTGCCATTACCTCCCATCTCAAGGGTACCTGGCCTTTTTCCATGGGCCTTGGTGCCTGAGGGCTCTCCCTTATTATACCTGCCCTTGACATTGGCAGGATTCATCGATCTCTCTAACTGTTGTGTCTTTTGTACTACCTGAGAGTAAGTGCCAAAATCAACAACTACCATAAATTTAGCAAATTAGGCCTAAGCCCTTCCATAAACCAAGCTATCTTAGTATGCTCTTAACCAACCAAGTATGGCGCATGTCATGCCATTACACTAAACCTCCTGCAGTACTCAGTCACAGTCATCTTACCCTGGGTGAGTTTCTCAAACTCTTGCCTCTTAAGGTCCCTAGTGGCCTCACTAATTTACTCCTTTTGGAATCTTTCAAGAAAGTGTTGCCAAGTCAAAGGCTTGGCTTTATACTCAGACTTGCCCTCATTTTCCTCCTTAAAAGGATCCTGCTCATAATTCCACCAAATTTCTATGGCACCCTTCAAATAATAAGATGCCAGATGCAGCTTAATGTCATCACTAGTCCATAGGGTCTGAAATATCTTATTCATTCAGTTTAGCCAAAACAAAGCATCATCGGCATCTCCCTTGCCATCAAAGTAAGGCGGATCCAACCCTTATATCTGCCTAAGCATAGAAACCAAGGATCCCTCCTCATGCTGAGCCTCAATAGTAGCAGGCTCTCTATCCTAGCCATTGCCACCTCTCTGGGCAGCTAGCTCAGAATCCTGTTGGCCGACCTCTATTGGCTCCTCATCCAAATCATCAACATCCTCGAGGCCATGCCCATTAGGCCCCTGATTCTAGGCCTTGGCCTGAGCTACAGCATTCAGTGCTTATGTCAAGAGAGAGAGTATCATATTTTGCCGATCTATACATTCCAGCATCTATAAGATGAGAGCGTATAAAGCATCCAAAGTGATGCCCCCAGCATCCTGCCCAACACCTCTACCCTGACCATCTTGGCCTGCATTAGTGGCCATGTTGTTCCTAGTGCGAACCATAACTAGACCTGCAAATAAGTCATAAACACAAACAATGCAACACACAATCAAAACTCATTATCATTAGTCTAACTTCGACTCTATGCACATGACTCCTATGGTTGCAGCAACCTAGACCTTTGCCCTTAGTATAACCTAGGCTCTGATACCAACTGTGAGGAACCATCCTAATAAATATCTAATTAATTTCTTAATTAGGCTAAATTATTCTGTTGCCTAATCTAAACTCTTAATTAGGCCAGAATTGTTCCTCGTTTCTAGGATCTTTCTCCAAGATTTACTATGTAAATCCTAGCCACTTGCCTAGCATTTAGTATTTACTTAAGAGTTAAGAAAAATAGTTACTTAGTTCCAATAAAACACTTAAGTTTATTAAACTAAGATAGTGGTTTGGTTAGATTTAGAGAAAACATGAAATAAATATGTGCGGTCGTGTAAGAAAAACATTTTTAATGCTCATGCATTCACAAATAATATATCATGCCAAACCATGGATGAAAACTACACTCATAGCAAGTAAATACCATGGAAACAAAATATCTAAGTGTTTTGCCTACCAACCTAAGCAAGTAATGTCATGGGTTGATAAGCCTAACCCAAATTAATAATAATACATGCCACAATTGTGCTAAGTCAAAGTCAACACCAGAAAACCTCATACTAGCTACTACCATCATGCTACAAAATAGTCATGACCTAAACGATCGATAGGCCCACCTTTTCCTGAACAGAGAGAAACCCAAGTGAAGAGCGACCCAAGAAGTCCTTGCCCGACTACCTTATTGTATAAGGCAAATAAGTTTGGAGTTAGAGTTTGACCATAAGTGCATGCAGCATATGAAAAATGAACATATAATGTGTGGAAAATATACCTATGAGAAACTAACAAACAAGTATCAAATAATCATTGTGGATTATTTGTCTCCTGGATGATGTTATCTACACATTAATAATAAGGGTAAGTATATAAAATACTTAGTAAGACATTCTAAAACAAACAATGCATAACAACATCCACATAATGGACCATATGCAGACATTGCCATGCATGCATGAACCTTGCCCATAAACTATATGAGCATGCCATGAGCTCTTATGGTGTGGAGTATTATACAATGATCATCATATCATGCCCCTTTGGGTGCATGAGTCCCCATACTTCTCACACAAGCAAACAAACAAACAAATAACAAACAAACAAACAAAATACCCATTAGTCCATTTTTGCCCTTGAGCATGCATCCTTGCATTTGCCCTTAAGCTTGCCAGCTTTTGCTAGCTCAAAACTCCCTCATTGTATGTAGCAGGATTTCACCCAATTTGATGTGTGTCCTAGTGCCCTTGGATGTATTTTTTTCCCCATCTTGGGACTTATGTCCTATTGGGCCGATGTGTGTGCTCTTTTATGGCCCAAGTCATTTAGTGATTGAGTGCCAATGGGGCCCTAGGGTTTCTACCGTGGGCTACTCCACATCAGTTATGCCTAAAGCATAACCCAAGGCCTACATGGAAACCAAGCTTTTAGGGCATGCCCATACAACCTCCTAGGTGCACACAGCCATGAGCCAGTAAGTGTATGCACAGGCGCACCCTGGGTGTGCCATCAGAAGCCCCTTAGGCACACACAGCTGTGTGACCCCTTGGGCGCACGCATGTGCACCTTGTCACACCCAACTCACCATTCTCCTAGGTACCCAAAATACTCAGGCACCTAGGAGCCCATGCCACACACGCCCAACCACATACCGCGCTCTTGAGCTCGATCACAACACCTACACACCCAAATTGAGGCACACCTTTCTTGTGTTTGCCAAACCTTGAAGGTTCAACTACACTCATCTACCAAGCACTTAATGCTTGAGCCGCACACCATTTTATAGCCCATGCACCAAGGACATCACCTATTGCCCAAAACGATGAGCTAGGTCTAACTTCAATGCCATATGAACCCTATTTGGCTTTATTGGTCACCCCATGCCCTTTTTGCCATACCATTTGTCCTAGATTTTAAAAAAGCTAAAACATGGCCAAAGCTTCCCAAAGAGAGAAAGGCTAGAATACCTTACCCTTTTGTAGATCACCACCTTGCAAGCTCAAGTTTCGAGCACCAAAAGTCCTTTCCTAGTCTCCTTGGAGTCCCTTAACTATATAGTAAATTAACCACTTGACAAACCAACACATTTTGAGCCTCGGGGCAATATTTTTTACTGCACATAAAGAAACCAAAAATACCTCCTCACCTTGGTAAAAAATCTCAAACCAAAACTCCTTTTCAAAGCTCCACAATTCTCCCCCCTCTCACCAAGCTTAACCTCAACAACCAAGTGTTTTTATGAGCAAAAGGTTATTGTTTAAAGAAGAGGAAACCAAGGTCCAGTAAAATAAAGTTTCTTGACTCAAAATAAATAGCCCAAAACCGTGGCCACCTCTTGGACAAGAAAGAAACCAAACTCCTAAGTCCTCCCTTACAACAAACACACTATTTCCTTGATTTCTCACTTACAAGCTCATTTTATTTTATTTTTGCTTCATTTTTTTGGTGAGTTTATATGTTTTTGAGGTTTTAGGATGTGCTAAATGGAAGAGGAGGAAAAGAAAGTGAGCTGGAGTGTTTGGGGATGAATACGGATGGAAAATGTGTGAAAGGGTTAAAATGGTAAAGGATTAAGGCCTTTATGTGGTTAGTAGTGGTTTAGCCTTTTTAAACAAAGGAAATGGGGGCTCTTCCACATTTGTGGAAGGTTATTTCCTATGTCAAAACCAGGTTGCCTCATTTCCTAAAGTTTCCAAGAGGTGGTTGGGGTGAAAGTTTCATTTAGGCCTCATAACTCTTGGTTAAAAGGAAGTTACCTCTCTAAAATGCCCAAGTATGTCTCCATTTGCACCTAAATTCTTAGATTTTCTTTTCTCAACTTCCAACCATGTATTTTCCTACCCTTGAACAAGTTTGACTCTGTTTTACCTGGTTTGACTCAGGTTTGACCAAGTTTGACTAACCAAAATAACCATTTTTAGCTTAACTTATAAGAAAATTCTCAAATTTGGTCAATTTTACTTCAAACATCACCAAATTTCCCAAAATAGTTTAAAATACTGTTTCCCACCTTCCTAAACCCTTTTTTACCATATTTGACCTAAAAATTACAATTTTACCCTTCCTCGCTTCCTTAGCAAGAAAAAGCCAATCTTTGGTCAAATTGAGTTCAAATTCCATTGAGATGTTCATTTAATTTCACCTCTAGAAGCTCAATTACATATATATTGGTCACATTTTGACCTTTGAAATGTCAAATTACCAAAATGCCCCTAGTTGCCCTTGTCGTCAATTTACCTTAGATTTTTAATCTTATGAACTCCAATGACTATTTGGCTCATTAACTTGACTTAAACCTAGCTTGCAAGTGTAATCTTGTCAACGATTATGTAATTAAAATAAATTAATTACCTGATAAAATTAGGGTTCTAACAGTAGCAACTTGCATCACACTAGCCGTTGGGAATGACTATTAGGAGGATCTATCAAGTTTACCTATATTATTCAAGTTTGGATTCAATCAATTTATCATGAATTTGAGTCAGGGTAGGGTTCAAGTCAGGTTAGTTGGGTTTAGATTGATTTCAGATTAAGTAAATTTCGGGTTCATGTTAGGCTTGCTTACATTTATTTTGAGTTCATGTTCAATGCAATTCTGGTTAATTTCAATGTTGCATAACTTTAGATTGAGTAATTTTGGTTTTGAGCTAAATTAAAGTTTGATAAAGGTTATCTAGTTTAAATTCAGGTTTTTTCTAGTTCAGACATTTGGTTATTTTGAGTTCGGATTGTTCAGGTTTGGGTCATTTCAGATTTAAATAATTTAGGTTTGGGCTTCACTTAAATCATGTTTAAATTTAATCTTAGGTTAGGTTGTGTACAATTGGATTTGGGTTGTTGAATTTTCTAGTCAAATCAAATTAGGTCAAATTTGGGGTAGGGTGAATTAGGTCCAAATCATCAGGTTGAGTCTAATTTTTCCATCTTTACTAAGTGCTAGTAGTTTAGAAAATTTTTGTAATTGCTGGTTTTAGCTTTTGTTTAAATAATTACCCTATTGCTATTCAAAAATTTTAATTACAAAATATATTCCCAAATGAAACTCAATACAAGCTTGTGTTAAGGATAAATCTACAAAACAATTATTTTTATTATACGGTGATTAGTTGCTTAATTTATATAAGAATTAAAATCCTACAAGTGACATGAGACCAAACACCCAAAGCAAACACTCCACCTGATGGAAGATGCAAAACGTCAATTTCCATCCAACTTCATTTATATATATAAGAAAACTAGGGTTGCAGATTCCCATTCTGTCTTGTGACATCCTACCACTTCATGTTTTCCTCTCATTCTCCTATTTTATATTTAATCATACCCAATGTCATTCCCATCTTTTCACTGTCATCCACCATTATTTTCAGTGTAACCTTGCCACACAAGTTATTTCCTTTTATTGTCGCATCCCTGTTCATCTGATTTCAAGACACAAAAATAGTAGGGTTATTACAAATCTATTAGGGATGTTGTTATGCATATTATTTGTGGTTTCATTTGTATTCTCTTCTTTAAACAAATGGTAGTTGCTTTTGAAGGAGGTTACAGAACATAGGCTAACTAATGAGCTAAGTTCGTGGGCTTGCTAGTCTTCTTTTCACATTGTCCTCATCTAGTGGTTCAAAACATAAATGGCGGACAAAGGTAGATGGATTTGGGTTGATAGGTTCATCAATTTTGGGGTCACGATTCAATGATTTCAATAACAGGTATAATTTTATTTGTTTGGTGATTATTTGAAACTGGGTTTAGTTGTTGTATGAAACTATATTCAATTTGTATTAGTTCATAGTCTGTAAGTGAGGAAATTTTTGTTTTTAATTAAATTGCATAAGTATGAAACTACTTTTATTTTCTATGAATTTGGATTTTCAAATTATGAAATTTGACTAATTGAAATTGATATTCTTACAAATTAAACTAGGTTCCTATTGTAGGATTATCAGTTAAAAATAAATTCATGAGAATTTGATTTTTCATATTTATTATACTAGATTTCATTAATTGATATGCTTCTGGGTTTGTAAAAAACAAAAATGTATATATATGTATGCATGCATGCATGATTCTGGGTTTATATGTATGCTTTTAAATTTGTTGCAAGAACATAATATATATATATATATGTGTGTGTGTGTGTGTGTGTGTGTGTGTGTGTGTGTGTGTGTGTGTGCTTCTAGGTTATTTATGTATGCTTCATGAATTTTTGTAAAAATACAGAAACATATGTTTGCTTTTAGGTTTTATATGTATGCTTTTGAATTTTTTTTTTTATAAACAACACATACATATATGTGTGTTTCTGTGTTAGGAAAAGGTGCAAATTTGCCATTGATGTATTGCCATCCATCTTTTCTGTTAGAGTAATTTTAACATTGTCCCTTAAAAATGTAAGTGGCAAATTTGTGATGAAAAAAAATCAATGGTAAAATCATTGTATGGTTGAAATGATAGTGCTAAAATTGCTCCAACTAAAAATATGGATGGTAAAATTAAGATGAAACAAAGTTCAATGGAAAAATTGCTCTATGGGCGATATGTTAGTGTTAAATTTGCACCTTTTTCCTTTTGTGTTTCATATGTATGTTTCTTGATTTTATATGTATTAAACTATTTTCTTATTGTATGAGTTTTGAAAGTGCATGAAACTATAAACTAATTGTACGAATCTAAGTTGTTAATGTATGAAACTAGTTATCATAGTACAAAACTGGGTTATTTAGGAAATTGATTTGCTATTGTATGAATTTGGGTTGTTATGGTTTGAAACAAATTCAGACATGTATGAATTTATGTTTCTATTGCATAAATTTTGAGTTTTAATAGTATATAAAACTAGAAATTAATTGTTCAAAATTGAGTTGCTATTGTACATATATATGCTTGTGTTCGTATTGTATGAAACTAAAAAAGAATATGTATGAAACTATAATCGTACTATACTATTATCCTACTGTATGAATTATGAGTTTTGATGATGTATGAAACTGAGAATTATTTGTATGAACTTATAAACTATTTATATGGAACTGAGTAAATTTTGTGAAACATAATGTGTAGATACAACAAAAAAACATGATGATGCATATAGCATTTAATTGGTGGGAAATAGAGTTTGAAGACAATTCACAAATACAATTAAGTTCCTGATGTACGAAACTGAAATGATGTGTATGAAATTGAGATCGTATTGTGTGAAATTAGTTACCTATTATAAAAAAAAAATAAGATCATATTATGAGCATGGATTACCTATTGTATAAATTTGGGTTCTTTTGAATCAAAGTTCCTGTTGTATGAAGCTAACTTGTAATTATATGAAAATGGGTTCTTGATGTATCAAATTGGGTTTCTATTTTACAAAATTGATATAATTATTTATGAATCTGAATTCTTATTGTACGTTAAAAAAAAAATAAGGCATGAAACTACCATATACGATAATTACAATATTTAATGTTCTAAAAAAATATTATGTGAAACACAAAAAATAAAGAGTGTGGAGAAAAAAAATGTTGTTATTTGCACTTTGTGAAAATTCAGAAAAATAACTTTGATATTATCTACATTTTTTTCCTTAACATTATTTTTTCAAATGAATTCAAATTCAAATTATTCTAATTAAAAATATTGTCTTTGATAGTTTACTTTTGAAATTGCTTTAATCTTGCTAAATTTAATTAACTTATATTTTTCTAAAAAAGTTGAAACTATTAACTTTAGCAGTTTTCATTAGTTGATGGACACAAACCAAGTGCACCTAATAATTTCACATCTTACAAGCTCAAACATCACTATAAAACAAAATTTTAAAAAAATGAATTATTTTTATTATTTTTCATTTTAAAGATTGGTAAAGAAATATAAAAATTATTTATTTCATTTAAAAGAGATCAATTAATGAATAAATAAAATATTATATTTAAAATTAACTTAATTTTTATAAGAAACATAAAATTAAACATAAGTAATTTTATAAATAATTATTTTAGCTAATTATAGTGCAGGAATATTTTACTCATAGTTTTGTGTTTATTTATTTTTCTTTTATCTCATATCTAATAATTCAACCTACTTAACAAAATTATGGGACTAAAGGATAGCCATGACAATGGATAAAAAATGATGATAGAATTTAGTGTTCATCACTTATTATAAAAATCCTTTTCACACTTATTATAAAAATCTTTTTCAGACGGTGGGAGATTGGAATATAAGTGATGCATTGCAAACTGTTAACTTGTGATCAGACTTGGCCTAAATCAAGTCATTGTGAAGGAATTCATAGAGGAAGAGATAAAGGAGACAACTTTTAAAATGGAGAGTCATAAAGAACCAAGGCCCGATGGTCTTTCAGGTGTATCCTATCAAACTTACTAGGAGGATGTGAGAGAAAGCATTGTTAGGATCAACGTTGTCAAGATTGGGATCCTACCAAGGATTGTTTTTTTGCCATGCAAGATTTAGATCGTAAAATCGGAACGTAGATCATAAGATCCTACCAAAAACTTAAAATTTATTATCTAAATAATATAATTTATTTAAAAGACCAATTATATTATAAACTCAAGTAAAATTTAAATGTTATAACAATGGTACAACATAATTATTGATACAATACAAGTTCAAACATTAATAGCGTATGCATCAACATAACCAATATAATAATTAACACAAATCTGAAATAAATTCATGAACAAACACATTGTTAACAAATAAAAGATATTACAATGCCCATAATTTAAATATTCAGTAATTGAATTATGATAAATTTAAAATTTATAATAAATTTTTTACAGCAAGTAAATAATTTAAAATTAGTAGTTTTTCTTCCTGAATAAAATAAGTTCAACTGACACAGAGAAAAAAGTGGTAATTTAAATGTCCATTAACTGTAAAGAAATTATTATATATATTAAATTTACAGAAAGACAATTACCAAATAATTTAAATTATGCTCTAAAAAATTGCTATTAGACAATTACCTTGAGTTAACAAATTTCATCTAATTGGGGACCAAACTGAAATATTTTTAATAGATTTAGAACCAAAATATTGCATTTTTAATAAGTTTTGGATCTAAATAGAACATTTAATATATTAGAGATGAAAACAGAATGATAATTAAATGTTAGGGATTATCCCTGTAATTTACCCCAAAAAATATCAATACCCTAGTAGGATCGGAATATTCTTTCAATCCTACAATCCTAGTGACGATCCTACCGTAATCCAATCATGTCTTCGATCCTACAACGTTTTGACAAGATTTTCTATGTTCAGATCGTGGGATTGTATGATCCTACGATCAAGTTTGCGATTTTAACAACCTTGGTTAGGATGGTTACACGCTTCTTTTTCCAATATACTCTTAGCCCTCTCTTAATGAAACTTTTATTGTTCTTATACCCAAACTTGCTTTTCAAGAACCAATGTCCCACTACAAGCCAATAAGTTTTTGCAATTTCTGTTATAAATCATATCCAACATTCTAGTTAACAGATTAAAGCCTTACCCACATACTTTTATTTCTCCATGTCAAAATTCTTTTATTAAGGGTATATCAACTCAAGAGAATAGCCTAATTGCTCATAAGGTCTTCTATCACTTGAAAATATAGAAAAAAGGATTGGTGTGTTAGTTGGGTTTCAAGGCTAACATAAGTACAGCTTATGATAAGGTAGAATGGGAATTTTTAGCACATTTGCTAGAAAAGATAGGGTTTTTTGATATTTGGATTAACTAGGTGATGAAACTGATTACTTCTGTTACGGCCCTCTAAGCAGCAGACCTTCAACGGTCAGGTAAAACTTGTTAAACAAGTCAAAATCCCTCGTTCAATGCCTCAATTAGGCTAAATTAGCAAGTCAAGCAAGTCTGTTAAGGATTACGTGGTTCCTAGGTCATTTTGGCACCTAAGTGTCACTAGGGGCAAAAGGGTCATTTTGTACCCTGAGGTGATAGATTTGGTATTTAAGCTCATAAGTTATTCTTTTGTACCTAAGTGACAAGAAACCAAAGAGTTGGACTAGATTGCTAAGTCTTATGGCACTATTTGAGCATGGGGTCCTTTTAGCAAAACTAAAGAAGTTGAAGGGCTAAAGTGAGAAGTTGGGCTTTGAAACCAATTTCAAGGGTTTGGGAGGTCACTATACATCATCCACAACCTCCAAACCCATAACTCTCCCTCTCCTCATCAATTCCATGGCCAAATCTTCATAAAAACATTAATTCTTAGTGGAAATCAAAGCCCCATGAGGTAGCCATGCAAGAAAGAACTTATTCTTGCATAGTTTTCATGTGCAAGGCCTTGGATGACATTTTAGAGCTTGGTGAGCTTAGTTAACATTTTTCCCTCTTTGTTCTTGAGTTGTTCTTGGTTTCTTGAGGTTGTATGAGCTTGGGTTTAGCTTGGTTGAGCTTAATTTACTGCCATTGTGTTGAATTTGTATAAAACCATAGGAAAACCCTTTTGAGGAGCCATTTTGCTTGGTTGGATGCTTGATGTTGCTTGTTCTTCTTAATTGAGGTAAGGGATTTAGTTATTACATTCATTTGATGCATGTCTTAGTTGCTTGTTTATTGGTTACAAGCAGTTTGGAAGATATGCATAGGGTATGGTAGAATTTGCTTGTGATGGACTAATGTGAAACCATGGTCTAGTGAGGCATTTTTGAAGCCTTAAGACTTGGTTAGTTTTGCATGTTCATGGCCTATTGTAGTAGTCATCATGAATTGGAGGTTTTGGAAGGGTGGTATAAAGGTTTGGATGGCTTGGGAGGCCTCCAAACATGCTATGGACAAAGTTTGGAAGTGCAAGGCTCGGAAGCCTGGCACCTAGGCACCAGGTAGGGGTAAAGCACCGAGCACCCCATTTGGAATCCGAGAGAAAAATGCTTCTGGCACCTCAGTGCCGACCCCCGCGCCTAGGCTCCAGCACTCGACAACATTGACATCCTGTAGTATTTCTTCCATAACTTTTCACTCAGGTGTCCGATTGAGGCGATTCAACATTCCACAGGAAACTAAGAGAAAAATATAAAAATTTCATGATTTCACTCAAGGCTAAATTGGCCTAGGCTTTTCTATATTTTGCTTCAAATTGAGGGGTCAATGAGTGCTTAAAGGGCCATAGGGTAGAAGGTGATCAATGGTACCTTAATACCCAATATAACTCCTTGAAGCATTAGTTTATAAGTCAAGTTTTCTTGGGTGTAAGGAAAGCATGAAGGAAAGTGATCTAGGAGGAGCTCGGAGCATTACAATAAGGCCATTAGGAAAGGTTAAGGGGGTTTAGCACCATTGGTAGTCTAGTTGGATGCTTTGAGCTTAAGACACCAATGAGAAATTGTTGTGCACATGAGGGGTTCTATGGAACCTAGTAAATTAAGTCCATCCATAGCAAATCTTACCATAATAGGGTAAACCAAGTAATGGTGGATAGTAGAGCACCGTGGATGAAGGCTTAGTGTACTTGTGGCCTAGCCAAGTTGTGACTTGAGGCACAAGTGAAAGCTTAGTGCATCCTTGGTAGGTTAAATGGGCAAGGCTTAATACCTTGGTAGTCTAGGCAAGCTTGTTAGTTCGAGACACAAAATGGAAGCCTAGTGCACCTAGTTAGCTAGAGGCTTAGTACCATAGTGGCCTAGACAAGCCAAGGGCTTGAGGCACTATGTAGGGGCCTAGTACACCTAGTATGAGTTCTTTGGAGCTTAAGTAAAGAGCATCCACCATGTTCAACTGTATAACAACAAAGGGAAGGTTAACTAATGAGCTAAGCTCACTAGGACATCAGCAAGCTAAGCTTGCTAATAGTGACTTAGGGGCCAAGAACTCACTAGGCATAGGTGACGTCTGTGCGAGGACTAAGAAAAGGTAGGGTTCCAAGGGACTCCAATATATGCGCATATATTAGGCCTCAAACTGCACAGGGCCTATAGTAGATTTCATATATTATATATATGAGTGTCCTTAGATTTTTGTTTGCATGTTTTTAATGTTTCTTTGGAGGTATCCAAATCCGTTACTGGTAATCTTCAGATTCTCACTCCCTTTAGTATTGTTGTGTATATTATATCTATAAGAAGCCGGCGACCTTGGAAGGTTGTTGAGCTAACATTTGTATTATAGGTAACCACCTAGTGAATCATTCATTGATTCTAGCTTTACTAGTTAAGTTGTTTGTGCTAACTATAGTTGTCTTGCAGCCTTGCAGAGGTTGGTGGCACAAGGATGGACATAGTGGACCATGGATCTCAGTAGTAGTCTTTCAGTATACGTATGCATGCTAGTTTAGCCTCCAATGTCTTTAGGTTGAGTAGTACTCTAGTTGCTTTTGGGCATGTGCATAGTCTCTACTTATGTAATGATGCATATGCGTGGTTATTATTTGTAGTAAATACACTTATGTGTTATGCTTTGCCTTGTGATTTGTTTATGTTTTATAAGAGCCACAACAATGTTTTTGATTCATTTTCTTAAATTGAAATTCAAGTCAAAGTAAGTGCATGCATAGCGCATTGTAAGTTAATAACTAAATGCATCAAAGGTTTTAAAATAGGACAAGTAATTAACTAGCCAACTGCAACTAGTATGGAACGTTGTTCCATAATCTTCTTGAGAGGACCCCATTGGGGGTAGAGGACGCTACAACTTTTATCTCTTATATATTGTTGTTCAATGACAAGCCATCTCTAAGGTTTTATCCCTCCAAAGGTTAAAGGCAACAGGATCCTTTATCCCCTTATTTTTTTTATTTGAATTACTGATAGTTTGTCATAGATGGTGTCTCATGCTCCAAAGAATGGTCATCTTGAAGGAATGCAGTTTGTCAAGACTTGCCCAACCTTAACCCATCTATTCTTTTTAGATGACTCACTATTCCTTCTTAAAACAACTCTTAGCAATTGTCAAGCCTCTAAGTTATTATTGAACAAGTTCTATGAAGTTTCTAGTCAAGCTATCAATTTCAACAAGTCAAGTCTTTTATTTAGTAACAATTCTCACATCAACATTCAAAATAGGATCAGTTAACTACTTCACATTCCGAAAATTAATAAGCCTAAGAAGTATCTAGGACTTCCAACACTACATTGTTGGTCAAAGAAAGAACCTTTGGATTTTATGAGTGACAGGATAAATAAAAAATTGTAGGATTGAAAAGAGAACATGCTTCCACATGCTAGTAAAGAAATTTTGATCAAGTTTGTGGCACTTTCCATACTTATATACCCCATGTAGTGTTTTAAGTTTCCAAAAACCTAGTGCACTAAGATGAATGCTATAATTGTAAACTTTTGTTGGGTTATTCAAAGAATGGGAACAAAATTCATAAGAGGAGCTAAGATAAACTAACTCGGATTAAACAAGATGAAGGTTTGGGCTTCAAACATCTAGAGTCTTTCAATAAGCCACTTCTTGCAAAGATGGGATGGTTAGTTCTGAAGCATCCTAAAAAACATTGGTTTAGGTTATGATGAGCTTGCATTTCTCTAAAAATAATTTTCTCAGTGCAGAAAAAGGGTGAAGAACATCATAGGGGTATAGTAGTCTTTTGGCAGGTAAGTACATAATTAATATGCTGGCAAATTAAAGATAGAGCTTTAGTAAGGATTTAGGTGGACCCGTGGCTTCCAAGTGTATTAGGACATTGCTCACCAACTCCTGAAATTGCACCTAATCAGATTTTGAGTACAGGGGTGAATCAAATCCTTGATTACAACTTATAGGCTTGGAAGTTGGCTGATATAAAGTAGTGGCTTACTGGAAAAGGTAAAAGAGCTATTTTGAATATTCTAATAGGAAATATATAGTATCCTGATAGATTAGTATGGCCCTGGACTAAGTTAAGAGAATTGTTTGTTAGGCCCATTTACGTAATTCAAAGAGATAATATTAGTCTAAGAGTGCATGCCTCAACTTCCTTTGCCCATAGCAAAATCTATGGGGGATCCTGTAGAAGATGAAATGTGCACCTAGGGTTTTTAATTTCTTGTGGAGACTTTGTCAGAATGCATCGGCAACAAACCTTAATTTGTTCAGAAGAAGGTGCAACAGTGATCCGTTATGTCCTTTCCATGAACTTCCTGAGATTAATGAACATGTAATTCTATTATGTGATTAAACTATGAGGGTCTAGCTTAGAGCCTTAGACCATGCAGTTAATAGAGACTTAATTACCACTTTTGTAGAGAGGCTTATGCAAATAATGAATCTTACCAAATGATTTTATCCAGAGAAGGCTACACCTATTAGTACATTTTGAAAGATAGAAATGATGCAATGTTTCAAAGGAAAATTTTGGCTCGTGCGAGTATTTTAAATTCAATTATGAAGGTTATCAAAGTGTATTGGGTAATTGAGAAGGAAAATACATTAGTTAATACTCATCATGCGGACAAGATCTCCTGGAGCAAATCTCCAATAGGGTCTATTAATCTCAACAGTGATAGTGCTTGGGATTCTATTCTTAGGAGAGCAAGAACTTGAATGATTCTAAGAAATGATAAAGGATACTTGATCCTAGCTGGTGGAACCTGTAACTATACACCTAGTGCCACTATTGGAAAACTTTTGGCTATCAGGGAAAGGGTTTGGAAGGTAATAGTTCTGCATGTGGAGCATCTAATCAAGGAGGCTGGCAGTAGTCATGCAATTGCCGCTATTCAAGGAGGACATGTAGAGTGGACTGCTTTGCCAGTAGTGGATGACATCAACAATGTTAAGAGAAGTTTTGGTTAATGTATACTTCAGTATGTGCTTAAAAGTGCTAATAGTTGTGCAGACTACATAGCAAAACATTATAGAAGGTAGCTGAGATCCATGGAGTGGACATCTCATCTCTCATCTTCCCTCTCTACTCTTATTCACCATAATGTATTGTACAAACTTTCATTTAGTTGAGTTGTTTGAATAAACTCTCTTTTGGGCCCAAAAGAATAATTCGGCCCACGAAAGGTTCGACCCAACGGAAGCGCTTACTGCTCTACGTCAAGGGTTTCTTGCTCGGTGAACGTCGATTGATGGAGATCGATAGAGCAAAAGAGGAAGCTCAAAAGTTCACCGGAGCTCCGGTTCTTCCTCTGTCGTGTACCTTCGGGGAGTTCCCTTCTCATTCGTCTCCGGCGTATGAATCTAACAGGTCGATCTCTTCTCTGCCTTGGACATCCTTTCTATTTCTGTTTTCCTTCTCGATTAGACCGCTTAGAAACTGGATGGTAAATCTACTGGAACTGAAGATAGTGCCATCAGGTGCTCGGAAGGTTTGTGTTTTGTAAGCTTGAGGAACGATGAACTGAATGAATTTTCTTTTAACCGTTTTTGCTGTGTAGGAGCGAGCCAGGGAGGGTGGGGATTTGAAGAGATTTGGATGATTAACTTTCTCGTAGTAAGTATTGGCTAAGCATTGATTTTTGGTGAATCGAATGCTATTGATTTCGATATTGCTCTGTTGAGCTCAAAGAAAGAGTAGATTGATCGGGCAAGATGTACGGGAGGACGGGTTTGGATAGGTTTAAGAAGGCTCAGTCCCTGGAGCCGTTCTCTGTTTCACTCAATTCTGCTCCAAGAACAACGCCTCAATCTGCTTCAAATGTTCAGCATTCTCCAACCCCAACTGCCCTACCTAGACCTCTAGGGCAGGAGGTAGCTGCGGCTCCAGGGGCTCAGGGCCAGCAGGTGACACAAATTGGAGGGGGCCAATCTACTTGGCAGCCCCCTGATTGGGCTATTGAGCCTCGTTCCGGTGTTTATTATCTTGAAGTTCTCAAAGACGGACAAGTGCTTGACCGGATCAATCTGGATAGAAGAAGGCATATCTTTGGACGTCAAGCGCAAACTTGTGATTTTGTGCTTGACCATCAGTCTGTTTCACGCCAGCATGCTGCTGTTGTTCCTCACAGGAATGGCAGGTTTGATCTTCTGCTCCATTTTCTCTATTTTTGGAGATTCAAAGATTTAGTGCTTTGATTTCCCTTATCTTTTTGTGTTTTCCGATATATTTAAAGTTAATTTAATTCAACTTGGGGCCTGTTAGGAAATTAACTAGGGAAATAGATAGGCAACATGTCTCCATAGCTTTGAACTGCTTACAATTAGAGGATTGGCTCTGATGCCAGATGTCCTTGCTCTCTAATCAAGATGAATTTCATAGTGTCTTCAGGTTAAAGATTCCTATTCTCTATTGTATTTGATCACTGGCAAACAGATAGAAGTAACCTTGGGCTTGATAATATTGTAGCCCCCATATTGGTTTTGCTGGGCCTTGTATCCAATTGCTAGTTACTAGTACTAGCATAGTCTCTGGATCACATTGCTTGCAATTTCTACCTGATGAAACGTTTTGTACTTATTTCTTCCTGTATGTTTTTGGTTTCAAAATTATTGACTCCCTGTAATACTGGCAGCATATATGTGATTGATTTGGGATCAGTACATGGTACATTTGTTGCAAATGAGCGATTGACAAAAGATTCCCCTGTTGAGCTTGAAGTTGGCCAGTCTTTGCGTTTTGCTGCCTCAACAAGGATGTATATTTTGAGAAAGAATAACGCAGCTCTATTTCCTTCTGCTCCTCTGCCATCTGAGATTGATCTGGCCCCGCCCCCAGATCCATCTGATGAAGAAGCCCTTGTTGCATATAACACTCTCATAAACCGTTATGGTTTAACTAAATCTGAGCTAGCATCCAAAGTAAGCAACTATAGCAACTTGTCTGTTGAAAGAGATGAAAACAAGGAGTCTCGGAGAGCTGCTAAGAGAATGCGGAGACTAAGGGTGACCTTCAAGGATCAAGCTGGAGGACAGCTAGTTGATGTTGTTGGGATTTCAGATGGTGCAGACGTTGATACAGAACCTGGTCCTATTGGGGTGAAAGAGGGAAGTCTTGTTGGGAAATATGAGTCTCTTGTTCGGACAACTGTGGTTCCCAAAAGCAAGGAGCAGTCATCCGTCAAAGAAGAGAATACTCTTCAGAACGGGGTAACTGATAAATTAAAAGAAGTCTTGAATAAATTCAAAAGTACTCCTAAAGGTGGAATCTATGATGATCTCTATGGAGAGTCCTCTGGAAAAGTGGGATCTTCTTGGGCATATGCTTCAGCTCGGTCTGGCTTTGGAGCAGCTGCTTCAGCCAATGATCCCTCAGGAAATACTGTTGATGTTGTGAGTGGGAAACCTCGGAATGGTTCTACATCTTATGGCAATGATGACGACGATGACGACGATCTGTTTGGTGACTAATTGATATCAACAAAGATGACGGTTTCTCGTTACAAGAATGTCTGGGAACTTGTAGATTCCTATTTTTCTCAAATGGGTTTATTGAAATGGGACAGATGCTCAAAAGCAGTTGTTTCATGGACAAGCCAAGGCAAGGCAAGCCATTCTTCCCCTGAAAGCTGAAATGGGACTTTTTTGTTGTAAATTTTCTGCTAACTTTTTTGTAAAATAGAGTGAATTAATACTTAATTTGGCAGCCGTGCAAAGAAATGCATAGGGATGTAATTAGCTTTAAACTGGTTTTCATTTCCTGAGATTACGCTCCAGCTTCTGTTTGCTGATGGTGGTAAAATTCATGTGATTCTGTGCCCGCTTCCTTGTTTCTGAGGCCGATACTTCACCGACGAAGCCTCCATTGCATCATGAGGAGGATGAAACACCACAACCAGCAGGCGAAGGCGACCTGTTTCCCATTCGGTGTAGAAATTCATTTGGTTCTTGTTATGATTGTTTTGACAGCCGAAAATGGCTGGTGAAGCGAACATGATTATCAGATGTATGGCTGTTGAGAATCCATGACAAGAATGGAATATTGAAGATGGAAGCCAAATGGGTACTTTGATCAGCTGAAAAACACTGAAATCCTCAGCTGGGACACCTCCCTGGAGTAGTTATTTGACTAGGGCCAATTTCTGAGCCCTGTGTTTCACGCTGCCGATCCCTAGTCATCAAATTTGACGTGGAGGTGAGCCCACTTTCTCATGTGTTTTGCTAGTGATTGTCTTTTCCCTGACAGGAGAATTAAGCTGCATTCATCTTTCTTTTGATGACCATAAGGGTCCAAGATTATTATGGCTCCGCCTCGCAGCGATATTAACGAGTAGCGTTAAAGATGAGAAAAGTTGTCGAAGTGTAGGTTTTTTAAGTGTTTGAAAGCTAGAGAAGTAGTTTCAATCTTTAAATTTTCTTTCTATCGCTAATGTTAGTCACAAAAACTTTCCTTGGTTGGACATATAAATATTATAAAGGTTTTGTTGCCTGAAAATTGTGTGGTTTATAAATGCGTGGGATAAGTTGTTTGTGGATGATAGGTATCGAGGAGAAATGCTATAATTGTTAGATGCGCCTGGTCCCCCAACATAAAAGCTCATTGGACAGTCTAGTAGTGTATTTTGTTTTTGGTTTAACATTGAACCAATATTGGAAATAAAAATGGTCACCAATTAGGTCAATGTTGAAATTAAAATTTACGCACACATCAATTGAGGTGGCATAATAGTGTAACTGAATTTTTCCCGAAAACTTTACATTTAACCCAAATTTTTGAAGTTTTAACAGAGATATTAATAATCGGTATATATTACTTTAATCTTTCTGGTAACTATTTTTCCGTAAATTATTGAATGTAAATGGTCAAGCAATTGTCTAATGATTTTGGATGAATTAATTTTAATTTTTTTTATCTCAAGATTCACATTAATCCCTAATTTTTTATGAAATGCTAATAGAGAAAATTTAATATCCCTCTGCCACAAGATGTTTTTTTTTTATTTGTATGTGTTCCAAAATATCTTTTACCTATTTATACAACCACTTCAATATGCTATTTTGACCAGAGTTCAAGTTTTCTAGTTGATGTAGGGTTGCTTCTGGAATGTGTATCTTTGGACCTTACATCCAAAATGAGTGCAATTCTATCAAAAAATTATCGATACAGATTCAAAAATAATTATGTTATTTGTCAAGAGTAATTTTTTTATAAAAAAATTTGTAATATACTTATTTGTCGGGGATTCATAATTTTTAGAAAAATAACAAAAAAATTATAAAAAGTAATAATTCTTAATTTAGACAGTTTGGTAAGTTTTACATTTATAAGTATAAGTTACTTTGTAATGTGCAGACCACAATCGTTTCACTGGATCTTATGTCGGTTTGCAGCTTTCGAATCAAAAGATTTCAAAATCACATGCATAAGTTTTAGTGCTATGAACTTAACATTTCAAAAAAAAAAAAGGAAAAAAGAAAAGAGAGAAAGGGAGAGAAAGAAAAGAAAAAAAATAAACAAAGAGTTCTTTTAACTTTTACAGGAGTATATGATAATAAGGAAGATGAGCATGTTCATCATCACACCTGCCATGAGTATGCATATCTTGCAAAGCTTGCTGAGGAAACATGAAAACTGTGACAGATAAAGGCCTAATTTGTCAGACAATATTATGATTCTTTCAACCGAGGGATTGAAATTTGATTGACATAAAAATGAAGTAGTGGGCCCTCCAAATTCTCTTTTTCTAGTGCAGGTACAAACAATTTACTCTTCTAAATAATTGTTCAATGTATAAAAATTATTGATTTTAAGAAAATATTATA
This sequence comes from Aquilaria sinensis, assembly GCA_005392925.1. Lineage (NCBI taxonomy): Eukaryota > Viridiplantae > Streptophyta > Magnoliopsida > Malvales > Thymelaeaceae > Aquilaria > Aquilaria sinensis. The sequence goes on from SMDT01003048.1 coordinate 222,689, forward strand.
ACTAACAGACAGTCATTATTGTTTGAAATTACAAGCAAATCTAACCCGTTTATGCAAATGAGGTAAATCTTTCACTCATGGCACCATTTGTATGGATGACATGATATGTGTCAGTCAATGACAAATTTTCACATACCAATTATCATTTAAAAAAGTTATAATAAATGCAGTTTTTTATTAGTCAAATTAAGTACTTCATTTGTCTCATATTTTTTTTATCATTTATTATTCATAATAATTAATTTATAATTTTTTATTTTCAACATTTTATATATAAATAATCCATTAAAATTTGTAGTTTTAAATGTAATTTTTAAAATATTTTTCTAGCAAATAATAATATGAATAAATTTAAGATAAACTTAAATAAAAAAATTTAAGTGCATTAAAGAATATGGGATGGATGGAGTATTATACTAATCTAAATCCTTATTAAATACTCCCTTTGTAAAAAAAAAAAAAAAAGAATCAAACATTTTTTTTTGTTGTCTCAAAAAAATTGAAACATTTCTTTTTTAAAAAAAGTTTTTACTTCTAATTTACTTTACTATCCTCATTTAAACTCTCTATATACAAAACCTAATGAAGAATCTTTTATTTTTCAATCTTCATTTAAACTTTCACCACCTCAAATCTAAAAAATAAAAATTTTGAAAATAAAACTTTCATTTATGTTTTTGTGTTCCAAATTTTCTAAAATAAACATTGAAGGATATAGTGGCCATAATATTATGTCGGGTTATTTAATTATAGATTTGAAAATTAAAATGAGATATGTACAAAATTATCTAATATCTTACAAAATTTCGTATGATATAGCGGAAATGGTTCTTGAAAAATATAAGTGAGATTAGTTAACTTGTCCAAATCATATACTGACAGCTAAAATTCAATTTAATTATTTCTTTTTGTCATTTTAGACTTGCATGCTTCTCACGCGAGAACGCCGAGATGCAGGTTCACACGTGTGACTGAACAGAAAAGAAAGAAAGGAAAACTGCTGCCTGGGTTTGGCTTCAGAACAACCAACCGGCAAGAGACGGAAGGAGGGAGCCATCCCATCAGCCTGATAACGGAAGAGGAAACGGACGGCGCAGGTTTGGACACGTGGCCGACATGCAAACACAAAGTGGGAGTATCATCATGAGGAGGGGACAGGAATTGGATATCTTTTCCAAATTGGTCCCACCAAAATTACGTTTGGTTCTTGTCTGGGGCTCTTTAACTCAGCGTATTTTGAAAGTCCATTTATGATGCTTAAAATTTGACCCAATATTGAATTAACTTTAAGAAGTTTGAAGGAAGTTGAAATGGTCAACAGTCAAAATGATGGTGCTCCTCAATCTAATCTAATTGGGATGGGTCGAGGATGTCTCTTGAATTAAAAGTTTTAAGATAATTTAAGAAGTTACAAATATCATTTACTCCATTCATCCCGTTAATTTTGCTTAAATTAACTTTATACGTAATTTTAGGCTGGGTTCTGTTTTTCATGCATTTTTCAATTTTGCTCATCCATCGCAGCCTCCAACCCCACGTCTCTGCCACAGCCTCCATCCATGTCTCCCATCTAGCCTCAATTTTCGTTGGCCTCATCGATTCACCTCATCGCCTCCTTTCCCCTATTGATCACTCTGTCCTCAATTTGCATGTTGTTAATCGCGCCTGTCGACATAGAGAATCAAAGCTCCATAGAGAATCGGAGCTCTGTCGTTCCCAATTTACCCTTCCCTTGCTCGCTACCCTCTCCGCTTCGATCCAGACTAGCTGAAGTTGCCTGTCCCTAGTTGCCCCTACTTGTTGATGTTGAAGCCGCCTATCCCTTTGTCTCTCTACCGGACATCTTTCCAAATCACCCCTTGTCCCCGCTTCTTGTCTTACCATCACTCCTCCCTCCCTCGCCGCCGCTCATCACCTTGCCTCGCTTGCTCCCATCTTGCACGATTCTCGCGACTTTCTCTGATCTCACTCACCGTGCCTTACTTCGCGCCGATCTCCCCTCTAGCCTGAATTCGCGTCAATCCTTCATATCCAGCCTTGATTCATGTTGATTCGCATCACCATCATCGCCGATTAGCATCACCTAGCCGTTGATTCGCCAGCCTCGTTCGCGTCGCTCTCTTCGCATCTATTAGTCGCACCTTAGTCTTTTTCACATCCGTTGTCGATCACCTCTATCGATCAAGCTTTCATTGCCTTGTCACCGATTCACAATGGAACCACGCCGGAGGGAGAGAGAGAATGGAAATTGGTGAAGGCGAGAGAGAGAGAGATATGCTCGGAGGGGTGGGTGAGGAAGATTGACAAGTGAGGGACATAATAGGGAATGAAATGTAAAAAATTATTTAAAAGGGAAATTGTGCAGGTGTTTTAGGACTACAAAAAAAAATTGAGCAAAATATATGAGACGGAGGGAGTAATACTTTACTGGGCGTATGCGAGATAGAGGGTGAAGGTATTTCTTCTATTTTAAGAGACGTCTTGAGTTTGAGCGTTGTGCATGGAGGGATAGGCTTTAAAAGAGCTTCTTCTTCTTATGGTGTCAAATTTCGGCATGTTTTGGATATAGTTAGAGCTCAATATGATTATCAGATATCTGAAATTTTACAAATGAATTTTTTTAGTTTCACTGAAGAGATGAATTGTTTTCGATGATAATGTTGGAGTACATGAGGATGAGAAACTTGGTGTTAGCTTTGTAGCAAAAGATGTTTTATCTTTGAAAATTAGTGTTAAATTAATGTTGAAATAAAATATCAACGATTTTGATTTGTTTTCTTTTTTAATCTGCAATGCTTAAAACTAAAGTTGAATAACTTATTCAAATGTTAGAACATTGACAAGCTTCATTCAATAAAAAATATGAAGTTTAGCTCAAGGCACATATGCAAAGAGGTTGACCTAGTCACATTCCACTTACGGGTTTTGCTAGCTTGCAGTGTCGACCTTGTTCCATGGTGTGCTCCTTTTGTCTCTTTGGGAGTGAAAACTCTTATGACTTCGGTAATGATTCATAGAAAGGTAATAAGGGCTTATTTATGATCATTATTGTTTAGTAGACTCTCCAATGAAAGATATGTATGTCTCATCTTGGTGGTGCTCTATTTTTTTTTTTTTTACATAAAATTAATTATACAAGGTTACAGAGTTAGAAGGAGATATCTATATTATAGAATTAAAGACGGCTTAGTGTATCTGGAATCTTTAAAGGAGTAACTAAAGCAGTACGAATGACATAGTTATGTAAATGGAACGAAGGAGGAGGGCTTGAACCTGGGCGCTGGGTTGCACGGCCCTTGCACCTTTGCCAATTGAATTAGCGGCCGGGACGGGAGGCGCTCCACTTTAAATTTTATGGGAGCCTTACCGGATTTATGTTATGGAGTGTTGAGAAAAATCAACCCTTGATGGGAGGCCAAAAAATCCTAATTAGATTGGGATTCAAGTTGCCTAAGTAGCATGGTTATGGAATCGCCTAAATCAACCCCAGTGAGCTCACTCTGGAACCCTTGGCATCCCCACCAAGCAAGTTAACTTGCAAGAAAGAGAGAAAGATTGTTAAAAAAATCTGGTAGACACACGTGATATAGTGAAGTTTTAGCTCAATCTTGTTCTCTTCAATAGTCTAATTGTAACACAATCGTATAGAATTAGTGGATTAACAATTCAAGATTTCTGATTTCAAGTTCCCAAATTTTAAATGCTCCTCAATTGTGTTAAGAAATTTTTGTTGTATTTCTCTATGTTGATTTTTTTCAGTGTAAAAAAATGTAATACATAAAGAAACGATCCATAGTTTTTTCGGCTACTTAATGAGCTCTTTTTCACATGCTCGTGCCCAAGCCTGCATTTCCCTGATTCTCCTTATGTTAATATCATCTCAACAAATGTTTTTCATGCACTTGTGATGGTTTAAGCCCAGAATCTTAGGATTAAGATACAGATTACTTTGTTGATTATATTGCTAATGTACAATGGTCAAATTCCTAAGTTAATGGGTTATCCTAGTTGACATTAAGTCCAGAGTTTGAATTATAACAGAAGGGGGAGCCTTCACATTTACCATGGAATTTCTCTCAAACTCAGCTCTTTGTAATGTTTTGTCTATGTTGCATTTGCAATTCTTGTATAATGGTCAAATTCCCTTGTTATTATGAGAGGGTTTCACAATTACCATAGAATTTCTAAGCTCTCTGTAACGTTTGGAAGAAATGTCTGTTTTTTAGGGACTTAAAAAATATCTAAAACAGTATTTTAGTATATTTTTATCTGGAAGTAGTAAAGTTAGAAGTCAAACTTCAAATCTCTGGCTATATCATTTAGCTACACCACTTACTGGCTCGAATTACCTTAATTATTTCCCTGGCTCGAACAACTTACCTTAATTATTTTGGGAAATAGAATAATTTTATATTAAAAGATTTACTTATAAGATTATAAATAAATAAATAAATAATGTAATGAATGTAAATCGTGAGACCCCACCATAGCTTCTTTTGGTTGGAGCACTCGCAGGGCACACCCCCCACTAGCATGCATGCTTTTTGTTAAATCAATCATGGAGCACCAAACTTCCCATTTCCAGAATGTGAAAAAAGGGGAGGAGGTTGGTGTTCATGAGTTGAATTTCTCTTGAGCCATACTCGTCTGCCTCCGATTCCTATTCTCGTATTCAAACAGTTAATCATCACTTGCTTTTGATACATTACCATGTTGACTAATCCCAACCAACTAGGGGTAAGTATTATCTACACGACACCGAGAAAATTAAAATTTTTTTTTTGATTGCGTCCAGATAAAATGGTTAAATTATTTTAAATTTGAATTCGGATCAAAATTGAATTTTTGATTTAATTATCATGATCGGTTATGGGTTCTGACACTTGAAACCGAATAATCTTGATAGAGCAAATAATAATAATAAGTATCATATCATTATCCATATTCACTCATAAATGTAAAACTACTTTCCTCTAATTTTGAACTATATGTTGTTGATCCCTTTTTAATTTTTGGTCTAAGATGTAGAATTTTGAATATTTATCATTTTTTTCATTTATAATATACTTAACTCTTAGAAAGAGAAATCTAACAAATTGAACAGAATAAATTAAAATATAATTTAGATAGTTTGAACCGGCCCTATTATATATTTCAAACTATTAAGATATATTTTGTAAAAATTAAAAACCATAAACCATTACATTTGTATCAATTTCAAATCAAATTAATCCAATGTTCACCCCTGCAATCAACCACTATCCTCTCTCCCATGGTCTTGGTGAGTGACCGAGACACAGAGGTTTGGAGCATTGGGATAACCAAAATATCCACTTTTCTTTTTTCTTTTTTAGTGAAGCTACATGCATTTCAACAACTAAATAATATCATATAATAATGTAGACATTACTGAATCAATAAATACGTGAAATAAACATCAACAAACTGAATACAAATCAGACTAATGCCCGCAACCTAAGATAGTGACATTTACAGCAATATTTAATTTTTCTTAATTTTTTTTTACTTTGAATTAAACTTCTAATTTGGTAATTATTTTTCAACACATTTAGAACTAAAGTGTTTACACTGTTGCAAAATTTTAAAACTCATTATGAAAACATAAAATTTTAGGATTAAAATAAAAAATATATATATAACTTTTAGGACTCAAATAACCCATCTCTTGCCCCTTCCTTGATGAAAATTTAATGTGACAAACTACATATGTAATATAGCGATAAAAACTGTTGAAAATTGTAATATGACAGATGATAGATGATAGATGATAAATGACAGATGTGATATTATTAACTTAGATTGTTCAGATCACCTTGTCACATCAATTGTCTGAATACATTAGACTAAAGCCAATAATCTAAGACATTAAAATTAGCACCGATCCAAAAAAGGGATTTAATTTTAACCCAAGACCTCTACATTATTATGGGCCTTAATCTTAACCTCCAAGCGATAGACATCATTGGAAAAATTTAACCTTTTTTTCCTCTTTAGCCCTCCAATTACTTTTTGAATTTGGCATACCTGTTTGGCCAAGAGTTTCTCTTGCTCAAAAGTTTAGTCTAGCTGGCCAGCTAGCTATTTCATTCTCTTTCTCTCCCCTTTTATTTTCATGCATGAAATCACTTTTGATTCTTTGTCTCATATGTACATACCCATATAAATAAGCTACCATAGCCTGTCTTAATTTAAGTTCACTTAGCTCTAAAAGCTTTTATCTCCAAGCTTCTGGCTCCACAACTTATATATATATCAAGCTCCATCCTTTCTGCTTTCTACGCCCTAAATTCATCTCCTTTTTGTGTAACTCCATTTGAGCACTCTCAAGGTTGATCTTGTTTGGAATTGGGAAGCAAACAAGACCATGACCATGGTATGGTTCTCTTGGCCTCTAGCTTAGTACTAAGATAGGTTTTTTAATCATTTCTTTTTGGGGTTTGGATCTAATTAATTATTCAGAAATTTTGCACTAGATATGGAGGTGCTCTTCCCATTATGTTATATATTTATATATACATACATGTTTGTGCAGATAAAAGATTCTGTGATGCTTGTTTGCAGTTGCAGTCCTTGAAAATGAAAAGAAAGGAAAGAAAAAGATGAACCCTAAAATAAGCTTCAGTATGGGCTTTTGCATTAAAAAGTGAATTCCCAATAGCTAAAACTTTCTGGGATTACTTATCAGTTTTCCTTTCACAAATTTCAAAATTGAAATGCTACCCATCAAAATATACATAGACTACATCATCAAATCATCAGATTTTTTTTTCTTTTTTTTTTTCCACATTTGATTCTTCTAGGGAAAACCTGACAAAAGGCATCACACATGTTGGAATCTATGTAAGCTCAGATCATTTTTTTTTTCTATTTTGTAAAAGGAAAAGGAAAGAATTAAAAGAAAGGGTTTCTCTTCTGCTGATTTTGCAGTCTGAGAAAATATACTGATGAAGCTCCCTTTTCTCCACCAGTCCTTGGTGCTGCAACATGAGACCCCAGTTCTTACTTTTGAATATTGTTTTTTCTAGTTAGAGCCCAGACCCACTGCCCACTGGCGAGGAGTTGAGCCAATCACTAGTGGGTGATAGCTAGATATAAAGCAGCTGGACCGTTTTGCAGTTTCTGCTTCAATGAAAACAGTCTTGTTTTTCATTTGTTTTTATTTTATTTTATGTCATATATTATATGTTAGTTAGAAATCTGAAATAGCAGTCCATTTTGAGAGCAACTTAAGCAAATCTAAGCCACTTATTGTACATCCCATCATTTTCCTTTTGCTGGGGAAGAAACTAGAAAGGGGGCTGAAGTAGTCCCCTAGCTGCTTTCCCTTTCACTCATTACTACCTTGTGGATGACCATACCCATTAATTACACAAAATTCAATCCTCAAGCAATTTAGATTCATTTTTCTTCATAAAATTTGTGCCAAAGATCTTGAGAGAGACCTGCTGGGTTGTGCTGGGACATTTATGTGGCGTACAACTTAGAGTAGCCTCTAATTGAACTGCTAAAAGACAGATTAGTGGAGAGGGTCCAACATTTAGCTAAAAGAGATGCTAAGAATCTTCTTGTGTCCTCTTCCTCAATGTCTTGAAGTGCATGACAGCCAAAAGTTTATCCCTTTTTCTGTTTTTTTGAAGTTTTGCAGGTGAAGATATGTTCCTCCATGTTAAAGGGGTTTGTAGGGTTCTACACAGGGAACAGCGGGAAGCTAATGGGACCCTTTTTCGTGTCAAAGTTGAGGTGAATAGGCCTGCTTCCCAATTTCCCCTAGACAATCCCACTGCATCTGTGTTGTGCTTTTTCTCTGCTTTGCTTGATGCAGCCATGGAATGACACCTCCATCTGCTTGGGTCCATTCATCTTCTATATTCTGTTGGAACTCTTTGGTTATAATTTCATTTGATTCTTGCTGCTTGTTTTCTGTTACCCTTTTTCCTTGGAGGTTCTTCATCTGTAAGTTCATTCTAGAACCGATTCGAGTTCCTTACTTTGCAAGTGTTTTGGAATTTCAAATCCTTTTTTAAGAAACATATGGAGGGACAAATCTTTCCTTTGGACAAAGTATTGGCATCTTAAGTTGAACATGATAGATTATATTCTCAAATCTGTGGAAAGTAAGAAAAGAAAAAGAAAAAGGTTAGGATTCTGCAGAATATCCAGCTCTTTTTGTTTGTTCTTGTGTCAAAAAGGGCAATTCCAAGCACATGAATGTTTTTCTTTTTCATGTTTCAAACCGCCCCCGGTTGCTTCTATGACAATATTGATTAGACTAGCATTTGCCATGCCTCAGTGTTGCAATGTGAGACACTGATCAGAGGGAGCAACTATGAAGTTTATGAAACTAGGAACGAAACCAGATACCTTCTACACCGAAGAGGCAACGAGGTAATGGTGTGGGAGTTTGTTTCTTTCAAGCTTCATTGTTCACATGGTTAACTGACAGTTTCTGCAGGAGTGTTCTCTCAGATGTCCCGAGTGATCTCACAGTGAAAGTTAACAATGTAACCTTCCTTATTCACAAGGTATGACTTGTTAAATGGAAAAGGTTTTATGGAGAGAAAGAGCGTACCTTCGGGCTGTACCATCTAAATTGTTTCATCTTTCCTTCCCTTGAACAAGTTTGCTAAGGTAAGAAACTTGTTTACTGATGTATTCTTGTAGCAGCTACCACTTCTTCCAAAATGTGGCCTTCTACAACGGCTTTGCCCCGATTCTGATGAGTCCCGCAGCATAACTATAGATCTTCATGACATCCCAGGAGGTGAAGATGCTTTTGAACTGTGTGCTAAATTTTGCTACGGGATAACAATCAACCTCAGTGGTCATAACTTCGTTCCTGCGTTTTGTGCCGCTAAGTTCCTCAGAATGACTGAATCAGTTGACAGGGGGAACTTTGTGGCGAAACTCGAGGCTTTCTTCAGCTCATGCATTCTGGATGGTTGGAAGGACTCCATTGCCACACTGCAGAGCACAGTCAAGTTATCAGAATGGTCAGAGAACCTTGGCATTGTTAGAAGGTGCATTGATTCCGTTGTAGAGAAAATCCTCACACCCCCACATAAGGTTTTTGGTTTTCCATCTCTTTTGTATGTTTCTTTTCTCTCAAGGGTATCTTGAGTCCTAAGGTAACAATGCTCCAAACTAAAAAACATGGTTAAATGTCTCAGGTCTCATGGTCCTACACCTATACAAGACCAGGGTACATCAAAAAACAGCACCAGTCTGTCCCAAGAGACTGGTGGACTGAAGACATAGCTGACCTTGACATTGATCTCTTTCGGTGCACCGTGACTGCTCTCAGATCAACATATTTGCTTCCACCACAGCTCATTGGCGAGGCATTGCACGTTTATGCCAGCCGTTGGCTCCCAGATCCTGCAAAGTCTAGACCAGCAGAGGGGTCTCAGGCACAGGAATCCATGGGGAAGAACAGGCGAATTCTCGAATCCCTTGTGAGCATGATTCCATCTGATAGAGGATCAGTGTCGGTTGGATTCTTGGTAAGGCTCCTTAAAGCTGCAAATTTCATGGGAGCATCAACAGTGACAAAGTCAGAACTTATTAGAAGGGCTGGTCAGCAGCTTGAGGAAGCAACAGTTGAAGACCTGCTCTGTCCTTCACATTTGTCTTCGGATAATCATTTTTATGACATTGATCTGGTGACATCAGTCTTAGAAAGTTTCTTGGTGCTACTTAGAAGACAATCTCCTGCACCATCTGAAAACAACCATATCCTTAAATCAGTGAGAACCATCGGAAAGCTCATGGATTCTTATCTCCAAGTTGTTGCAAGAGATGCAAATATGCCGGTAACAAAAATGGTGGCTCTAGCAGAAGCTCTGCCAGATAATGCAAGAAAAGATCATGATGGCCTCTACAAAGCAATCAACATCTATCTCAAGGCAAGACCCTTTTGTTGTGCCATTATTTTTATCCGGTCTAAACTTGCTACGCACGAAAAGACAAGTTGTTTTCTTGGTTTAGAAGCATTCAACAAACTCTTGATGACTTAATTTAGCAGGAGCATCCAGACTTGAGCAAAGCAGACAAGAAGTTTCTATGCAGAGTCCTGGACTGCCAGAAGCTGTCACAGGAGGTGCGCGCTCATGCAGTGAAAAACGACAGGCTGCCACTGAGAACAGTTGTCCAAGTCCTCTTCTTTGACCAAGAGACATCTGCTAGAAAGCAGGTACCAGTCACTGGACATGCTGACATTGGCAAGCTGCAGTTAGGTCCAGAAGAAAGGACCAGCAGGCAGGAGTCCACCAAAAGGCCTGAAACCAGCGAAAGAGAGGATCTGAAGACACGAAGAGAAGAAACTGAAGAAACCGGGGGAGGAAAAAAGAAAGAAACAAGGAGCAGCAAGTTAGATGACCCCAAGAAGATGTTGCAGAAGGGAAGTAGATCAGATCATGGAAGGGACAGAATCAGATAGGTAACTGAATTGGAGAGCCTTCTAGCTTCTGTCTTCTGTCTACCATATCCTCCAACTATTAATTTCACAGGCTAGTTTAGAGCAGCTTATTTGGCTTCCAATTTGTGTAGCAGCTACATATGCAAATGTCCAGTAACAATACTGGGCTCCACAGATGATCTGTTTATCTGTATTATCATTGAAAATTAAAAAGAAAATCAATAAGATTTCTATTTTATTGCTGAATATCTCCAGTGTTACATTTCCTTTTGTAATCTGTTATGCATCATGTTCAAGATTTGTTTTTTGAAAAAACAAAAATACATAGAGAATTCCAGGAGAACTATGAATAATCAAACTACTCATCCATCCCAAATTGTTTGTCATTTTATAGTGTTCAACACAAATATATTGAATATGTATAATAATTAGATAAAATTCACAAATATTTTAAGGCACAAAAAACAGGAAAAGGTGCACATATTCTTCCAACGAAAAAATTGATCGATAAGTTGAAAGCAACAAAGAATATTAAGCGTATTTGTTTTAATTATTTTTTTAATTATTTTCGAAGTAGTAGTTTCTAACATTTTATGTAAAAAAAGACATGATTCCTGAGGAATAAAATGAATAATTTTGAAGAAAACAACACATCATTATGAAGAGGTAATGCTATTACGAAGAAAGAACATGCAATTTATTTATTTATTTATTTATTCACAAAGCGTACAAATTCTAAGGTTAAACATACAATTATAAAAAAGCTCTATATGCACAAACTTCACCTCTAAAAAATTACATTTTAAATTAATTGCATTAAAATTTAAATATTTTAGAGATTTCATACAAAGATTTTGGATTTAACTCTCTTATGTGCTTGACATGCGTGATCATCAAATTAACGCTTCAAGATTTAGATGATATGTAAACTGCTTCTTGATCACAAACTTTCAACTTGGATTTGATGAAGGCTCGAATGACTTATAGATCATGAACTCGGGACTTGGATTTAGTGAAAATGTAAACGGCTTTCTCCCGATTACAGTCTCCAGACCCAAATTTGGAGTTGACACGAATTGGCATCCTCTACTACTCCTTTTTTTTTTTTTGTATAAACTCTACTGCTTCTATTGGGCTTGAGCTTTGAGCATATTTTACGACTTTTCCTTGGAATGCGACTTTTGGTTCTTTATGCGGCTTTCCTTAAATGTGTGGATTCTCGCACTTTTCATTGTTTTTCCTTGATTTGAGGTTTCTTGCAGCATAGAAACAAATTCTTCACGTTCTTTATCAATTTCACCGAAGTTGGACTTGGACTTGATGCAGCACCATTACATGTTCTGAACATTCCTCACCCCATTCATCAAATTTGGTACTGAAACTGGAACTTGATTTGATTTTTCTTTTACTTCTCTTCATAGCAGGAATTTGTGCTTGATCAGCTTGAAAACTTCTTGAGTTTAATTTGACATGATCAAATATCTCTTCTTGTCAAGCTTTTGCGCTTGATCAACTTGAAAAACTTCTTGGTGAGGAGAAACTTTTTTGGCACTTTAGCTCAAACTCCTTTTCTTACTTCTTCTCCAATTTTTCTTTGATTTGTGTTGTTTACATCTTTGGCCTAGGGGTCATGTATAGGTGTAGAAAGGGAGTGCTTTCATGTAAAATAATTACATATAATAATTATCATCAAATTATTGCTTATATTTATCTCAACAAATAATTAATATGATAATTATTTTATTTTACAGTTTCTAGAAGATTCTAGAATTGGTCTGTTGACCATGCAGCATTTGTTATTTTAGGTTTTGAATTTTCTAAAGCGTAAGATTTGTATGAGTTTGGCGCACGTATGAATCACGATAAACGTTAATACTTATATTTTGTTTTTTGTTTTCAGACAAAGCTTCAGCCTTGGCGGAGCCGCAAAAGGCATTGAGGAAGCCAGCCAGGGCTTGCGAGTTTGACTTCCTTTAGCCCCCTTCTAGTTTTTTTTTTTTGTACCTTCATTTTTTTCTTTTCTAGTTTTTTTTTTCTTCCATTCTTTGGTTTTCTTTTAATTCTTTTTTTTTTGTTTTCTTTTTTTTTTTTGTTTTCCTTGTGCCACTACCACCTCATTTTTAATTTTCTTTTTCCAATTTTTTTATTTTTCTCCAATTTTATTTTTTGATTTTTATTTTCTCATCTTTTTCTAGTTTCTCTTTTTCTTTTTCATTTTTTGTATTATCTCAATTTTTGTCTTTTTTATTTTCAATTTTATTCCTTGTGTTTTTTTTTTAAATTTTTCTACTTTTTCTACTTAGTTTTATTTCATTTTTTTATATCATTCTTTTAAAAAAACCTACTTTTTTTCATTAATTTTTCTATTTCAAAATTTTCAACTAATAAAAGATCAAACAACTAGTTGAGCCAATAGAACAAGCATTTCCTTGTAAAAGAACAACTACTTCCTCTAAAAGAACTAAAAGAACAAATAGATACTAATAAAAGAACAACTATTTTTTTTGAAAAGAATAGTAGATATTGATAAAAGAATAACTAATTTCTCTAGAATAAATAATAATTTTTTTTCTAGAATTAAGAAAAGAATTAATATAAATTTAATAACATTATAAAAATTATAATTTCAATGGATTATTATGCCTATGTAATATTAGTTTTCAAATGAAACTAGTCCCATAACCTCGTCTAACGGACAGAATATTATTTCATATAGAAATATGTGTTTTAGTGGCCATGGACAAATGATACCCAAATTCAATTTCAGGAAGATTATATAACACATTAAAGGTTACAAGTTGTTGAATAGAGGGACAGTCATATTCTGTAAGGGAATTATATTTCAGAAAATTCTATAGCAACATCACAGTTATCTATGACTTCGATCCTATTAATATAGTAATTTTTGTTTAGACAATTAATAGTGTAGAAGGGTACACGAATTTGTATTTGTCAAATGTGAGGATGAAGTTAAATAAATAGTAAGATTACACACAAAAGAATTACCATTTATGTGCTGTAATCATATGCCTTGCAAAATCATGGATGATCTTTTGAGCATTAGAAGGAGGAGGGTTCTTGTGAAGTTCCAACCTATGAGAACATTGAAGTATCAAGGTAAGAGTAAATTAAATGTGCAAAGAATTAGACAAAAGTAAATGTAAGATGGTACTTACAAAGCAGAGGCAATTTCATCTTCAGTAGTTAAGGATGTCTTAGAGTAGAATGATTGACTAGAAGTATAATTTGAAAAACTTGGTTCATAGGAAAATGATGATAAATATAGAAAATAAGAATGTGGATTATAGTAATAGAGCAGGAAGGCAAAAGGGAAGAAGAACATACGTATGTATAGATTCAAGTTGCAGAAAGGGTTGAGTCACATTAAGCAGTCCATCTCGACAAATAGAAGAACATGTTTGGGTGGATTGGCTTGGTTTCTGTTAAGTAATAAAAATTGTAAAATGAAATTGCAAAATGAAGTAAAAGGGAACTATTTGGTATGTAAAACCACGAAAGAATACAAGTTGTTGTTTCAATTGGAATGTAAGCTCTTCTTCCTCTTGATTGGTTGTGTGAAACTTATTAAGTGTCAATGGGGGAAAAGGATTCTGGATATCAAAAGATGTTAGCTCAACCTCAAGAATGAGCTCACGATTCATTGATTGCTATAATCACTTTTGAAGTTTTGTAGGGCCATTATCCTATGTAATCAAAAGGATTAGTGAAGAAGATAGTTAATGAGATGAAATGAAATAAAAAATCCAGCTCTTAATGTGTCAGCATAGGGTAAAGAAATGAAGAGTGGCAAGAAAAGAGGAACCGATTGTTCGAGGGGATGGAAAATTGCAGCCTAGGAACCAAAAAATTTAGTAGCTACTATATCAAACATGGTGAATAAAATTGTGGTCATGGAGTCAAACACTAACACAATTGCCTTAAAGCTACAATGAAATTGAAAGGAATTTTATTAATCTTTCCCTATGTAAGAACATGTAAATGTAAAAGCATTATCAATGTAGTTGAAGGAACAGAAAATGGATACCGTAAAGATGGTGTCTAGTTAATGATGTTACAGTCACGACAAAAGAAAGTTAAACCAATTAGTTCAACTTTTTTACAACATTTCTTACTACCAAAATACCACCATCCTCGTTCAGTGAAAAGCTTAGAGCCAATTGCTTGGCAAGTGTAGTTATTCAACTAAAAGGAAAATCCATGTGGTGATATTTGAACACTCATAATTGTCTATATTGTTCACTTAAAAATATACTAGAATGTGAGTGACTTACAAATAAAGAGCCACCAGCAAGCAGTTTTTTAATTTCATCAATTGTTCTTCTGTGCCCATAAAGTAGCCTTAACTTATACCAACGTCCAGTCGGGGGAGGAACATATTGACATACAACATCCATACCAGATAGTGATCTAATATGATGGAATATTTTTTTTGTAATGTTAGATAATAACAAAATATGTAACTATTTCTCATGATAGGAAAGCAAGAAGAAGTGAGAAAAAGTATGAAGGTCATATGGTTGAAGAAATTGATTGACTGCATTGATGTTGATATTGACATAAACTTTGGTTTTTGTTGTTAAAGCCAAATTATATTGCCTTAGAAATTAGGAATAATAAGAATTGCGGGTAAGTTGTGTAAGGAATTAATGGGAGCCACGAATTAGAATTTAGTAAATAACATACCTTGACATATTTTAATGGAAGTGGAGGTGACAACTTGAATTTTGTTTGTCAATGAGTTCGTCAATGAGTTGAAATCAAGCAAATTTGCCTAATCCTTTTCAAAAGTTATGTCCATGGTCGAGCCACTAAAACATAGATGTAATATTTCAAAAGACTGATTATGTAGTTGCAGAAGAAAGCAACGTACACATAGATTATATACTACTGGTACACATAGTTACCTTATATCCTAAACCTTTATAATACGCTTCTTCATGGATAACCAATTAGATCAAATCATCTCAAACACATCAGTAATCTAGATGAGCTTCCCGATAATATTTATAATGACAAAAAGATTAGGTTAAAGTGTACAATTATCATAAAAGTTTAGCTGCAAAATGTTTAGTATTAGAAGTCATACCACATAGTTGAATATTTGGAGGGTGCCAAAGTTGAATTTGATTAAAAGGAACAAACTCAAATTTGTACCATGCAATAATTGGTATAGGAATACTCATTGTGAAACAAATTATGTGGTCATTAGTCACTGGTCTGTATGCTTTATCAGCCTTGAACATGCTAAAATTTAAAATAATATACACATTCCTTTTCTTAGAATAGATGTAAATCTTAAAGCTATCAAGTTTGAAGCCATTTCATTAATGTGACCATTCTAATAAGAGATACAATGAATATGAAAATAAGATTAAGAAGAAAGAAATTATCAGTTAGAAGAAGGTTTTCTAATACAAAGAGTAAAAAGGTTTTCTAATACAAAAAGTAACAAAAAGAATACATTTTCATCAAATAGTGTCATCAATATACTGAATCAATCGTTGTTGTTAACATTGATGCCATCCCAGACTTGGATTACTTGTACCTTGATAGTCAATATATAAGTAAGCGGACTTAATTGATTGAGGTGTGTTTTTTGTGGTCTTATCTTCCCTTGTAATTAACAAAACACAAAAATGAAGTTACATGTTACTTTGCACAAACTTGTTCCAAAAAATGTGTTGACAATAACACTATACATACAATAATGGTTGAACGAACAATTAAGATCATCAAAGGCATTGAAACACTTTGTGATGCACTATATTCTTTATTAATATCTAATTAGGCTTATCTGTACTGATAAGGACATGGAAACAGGCAGGACTAATGACCTAAGAGGTAGCTACATATAGTTGGCCATGGTTGAAAATAGGTTGTGGTAGATATAGCCTGACATGGTTAAAAGTCTATCCTTGGCATTTGTTAATTGCCTGACAGAATAAAAAGGTCAAATTGCTATAAAAAAAACTATTTCTAGCCATGGAATAAAATAACAGCATCCATAGTTCACATCTGTGATAATTTCTGCCTCAATGATCCTATGTGCCAACCTCATGACAACTATGCGTGTGTCATTGCACAAACCAGGAGATTGGTTCAAATTTTTCATTAGCATAAGAGGAATGCCAACCTTCAGTAGCAATTCATGATTAAAAAAATAGAAAAATTGAATATATTAAGGTACTCCATTGGATATATTAAGGTACTCCGTTGGATACAATGATGTATGTGCTTTAAAGTTATCCAAGATGGTTGAAACTTTATTAGGACTAAGACTTGTTTTGACAACACCAGGAAGCATACTAATGATAGTTTCAATGACCTTGTCGACAATCTCATTAGTGCATGAAAGAATAGCTTTTTCCTTCAAATAATTAATATCTTGATACCTTAGAATTAAATTTGGGTAAATTGAGGCAATGACATCACCAATGGGATCAACAGGACATGGGATTATGTACTAATTTTGAATCTCAATTCATGTAGGTTCCTCCTCATCCTTAGATACTCTTCATGTCAGTATAAAACCATCCCCAACTTACTTAACCCATTGATTAAATACAGGTACATCAAATGATGCCGAGTTATGTAGGTGCATGTTTTGCATTAGGTAGTACATTGTACATTTGGGCCAAAGCGGGATGACGATATTGATACTCCAACTATATGTGCTCAGCTACCATATCAAATAACAAGCAAAATCAATAAAAAAATCACCACCAAAGACAACTAGTACTCCACCAAATATTTTTGTTCCAGCACCAAGGTCAACTACAAAATGGATACTGTGGAAGGTGAGATCTACAGCCTCAAAAGTATGTTAATGTGCCATAGGAACTGGTATCGAAAGGAAGCTCAGTCATTGGGGTTGACTTCCTAACATTGCACACTAAGGTATTATTTGCAAGAATGGAGGATCTTAAACCTAAGATGAGCAGTTGTTCATTCTTGTAGCAAAACTGATGCAATTCTAGAAGCCACTACAGCAAGGACAATTTAACTAGAGGATTCTAGCTTATAAATGATAATGCACCAGAGGAAAGTCTTGCCAATGCCTCCACTATTGTGCCAAAGAAAAAACTACCTTTACATGACTAAACAACACCAATCAATGCCGAGTACATATGGCACTATCATTTAGATAATGAACCGATTTAGCATGTTTTGCGACTAAAGTAGACCTATTGTATTTTAATTCCTCTATAAGCAATGAGTTTTGCAAGAAGATATTGCCATCAAGTTGTGGGAATGACGTTGGAAATTCCCACAAACTTCTTCCCACCCTGTTCATCCCTTTTTCAATCTCATACAGTGCATAATTTGGCTACTTCTCTTCTATCAAAATAAGTTATGAATTGTTGGACAAACTTCATTGTCAATATAAGATA
Source organism: Aquilaria sinensis (assembly GCA_005392925.1). NCBI lineage: Eukaryota > Viridiplantae > Streptophyta > Magnoliopsida > Malvales > Thymelaeaceae > Aquilaria > Aquilaria sinensis. Next base: position 240,536 of record SMDT01003048.1, read on the forward strand.
TCTTCACATCAAAAAGCAACATTACATCTTTACACTGCAAATGGGTCCTTAACATGAAAAAATAATATTTAGATCATAAATAACTACAATAACTGGTTTCCAGATGCCCACTAAGGTACCTTGCCTAAGCACTGATTCCATTCTTTATCACCCTTCAAAAGATCAAGTGCAAAACATGTTTCTTTGTATGTTGGGTACTAGACCCCATAGACTGTGTAAATTTCCTCATTTGATTGTGGCCTTAACAACATTCAAAAGAATGCATAAGTAAAATTTCTCTCCTACAATCGGGTGCACAAAGTATAATCTCCCTTTACTTCATCTTCTACAGTGACGAGTCCACATTTTTATTTGTCTATTAAAGACAAAATGCTAAGGAAAATGAACATAAGTCAAGGTAGTAGCTAGGTCATCATAAGAATTACTGTGCATACAAGTCTCAAACTTGGTCATACTTTCCTACTATGCACGAATGACATCACGAAGGTCTTCACCTTTTTCATACATTACATTCTGCTCACCGAATAAATTGAAAGGTAATCTTTGTACAAAATGATGATGCTCATGGATGGAAAAACAAAAAAAAAATGCACCATATTGCTTCAGAAACTGAAATAAACCTATAATCCATGTACCCCTTAATCTCACAAGGTTCATTCCCACCTAAAGTATTCATGTTATGTTCAGTAGTATGACTACTTTTCAGAACAACAGTTGACATTTCAGCACCCTTACACACCTATTTACACAAATGCTTGACATATATGTTGTTACCCACTCTGGGGTAGTCTAGTTATGGTGTCAAAATTGTGCATTTAAAACTCCTAGGATTGGTATGTTCTATAGGCCATCAAAACAATACCCTTAGTGTGCATACCCAAGTGGCCCTCTTGAGCACTATGTAAATGTCTGCATATTGGTCCAACCATTACATACATATTCACATTTTATGCACACCATGGCAGCAAGGAAGGAAAACACTGGCATAAGTCATAATCTTGGCTACCACACATTAGGCAATCTTATTAAGTATAAATGACCAGCCACTGCACCAGAAACTTCTTCCAAAAAATAGTATTAATATAACCATGTAACCCTATTTTTTATTTGATTCATTATAAACTAAAGTCTTTAATCAAACCAAGAAATTTGGCTTTACATCAATAGCCCACCTATGGACCAAGTCATGGATTTTTGAAGTTGGTTACAAAGTCCTGACCAAATGATCAGTAACTTAGCCAATTTTGCAACATCATATCTTTGGCTACAGAGCTCCAAATTCAGAAATTATAAATCCCATTCAACCTATAGATTTGATCTATATGTGGCCAAAATTTCAGACCAAGATTCATTTTACACATGGAGATATTAAACTTTAGGTACAGGGTAAAAAATCTGGCCACTTTTGGACCATTTTGCCCATACAAATTTTCCAAACCATGCAAACACTTCATTCACAAGGGGTAATCCCCAAGGCTATCCTATATATGTCCAATACATGTAGGAAATACATGCTCTTGGATTTAATAACAATATGTGGCCAAAATAGAATTTACAAGTAAGCAGCCTATCATTCACACTTAGGCAACTTTGCACCACATCATATATATAGCAAAAACATTACTCAAATGTTCACATACTTGTCTCATTTTACATATACTACATGTACATGTATACATGTACTACATAATGGTCTTAACTCAACTCAATACGTACCCTAAGTTACAAGAGTGCCTAAGACATAATGGACTCTAGAAATAGGATATTGGACAGCTGCTGCATAACACAATAAGCACAATCACTAAAAAATACCAAATGTGCTCCTAAAATCACAAAACTTTCCAGATCACAACTAGACATATAGAAGTTTAAGTACGTGAAATTTTAGATCAAAACTCAAACCACAAATGTCAGTTTGAATGTGATTTTTTTCTGGACCTAAAATGGGCAGATTTAAGGGGAGTAGGTTTCATTGTGAAACTTAGTAAGAGTAACACTTGTACTCTTAAGAAAATGTGACCCTCATTAAAACCTGCATCCAAAGACACTAAAAAACAAAACCACAATGCATATGTACAAGATATAGCAACCAAATGAGCAGCCATTCACAACCAACAAACACATGAAATGCGGCAGCAATATAAATCATAGGTTAGTCCATAAAACATGCAATAACTTAAGTAAATTACTATGGTAGCCCTCCTCAAGCTTAAGCTTGGTCTTAGGAGAGTTTTAACACTAGTTAGTATTAACTTTGGGCTCTAGAAACCCTTCAATTCGCTGCCATCACTGTGCACTTCACACTAGGTCACAAAACCTTCAATAAGTGCACTTCCCTCATTAAGCTTGGTTCATCAAGCTCATGGCTCTCTTCAAAGCTTAGCCCTAGCTCCATGGATGCTTGAAAATATAGTAAACAATCCATGAGAGCAAGAGGCCCCTTACTAAGATAGGTAGGCCAAATTTTAAGCTTGATCCTTGAAGCACCCAAGTAGTAGCTCTAGTTTGCTTCCAATTGCTCCATTTTGCTTTCTATTTCACGTAGCTTTAAGTTTGAAGGTATGATGGCTATGGAAAAAGTGTGGAGGAGAGGGCTGGCTTTCTTTTTTGCTGGTGGAGGCCGAAATTGTGGAGAGATAAGGACCAAGATGGACTTTAAATGGTCTTAAGTGCACAAACACACTTAACTAGTCTTAACCATGCTTTATGTCTTTTTCCTTGCTACAAGACCATGGTTTATTAACCGTAATTTCTTGGCCCACATTTGACTTCCTAATCCCATACCTTAGCTGCCCTCCCTAGTGTGGGATAAGCCCACAATTTCACCATTTGACTTAAGTCAAAGACATACACATCTTAAGGCCTACATTAGAGCACTTAGGTTGTTTATGCCTTTTTGTGTTTTCTTTGTCCTTAGTTGTCTTCCATAAGCAATGTAGTCCTCCAATAGTACTTTCATACAATTCATATCATTCTCATAACTCTCCAAATCTATTTTGTGAAAGTTTTGCAATTGAGTACCCAAATTTCCAAAATTTTACAAAAAAGTCCATAGGATACCTGAAAAACAAGCAATCTTTAAGGCTTTTCTTGGGGGCCAAGTTATCAACTTGGAACACTTTTAAGAAGGTGTTAATCATCCCTTTTAACCCCCACACTTCAATCACTATGATGAGAATTACACAATATAATGGTTTTTTTACCATTATGCCACACTTTGTAATTCTCACATTTTTGTGAGGTGGTAACATATGTCCACATTTGTCAACTCCACATGAACATGATAATTGTTCGTAACACACAAGTCTCAGTTATGTTGGACGATTGAATGATTATCCAATGGTATCTTATTAATGACTACAAAATGATTGTCACATCTTCTACAATAAAGGGGAAAACAATGTTCATTAATGGTTATCTTATTCTGGAAAGACCATTAGTAGTCTTTTAAATAGGGATTGTTGACCATGCATGGGCACCGTGGGTTGGCAGCCGTACGTGGACCATAAAGCATGTAGGTAACAACCACTTGATATCCCACAGGATCTTTATCTTTATCTGGGAGTTATGTAGAGATGAAATAATCAATTTTAGAAGGAACGTTAATTTTTTCATCAGCATGAAGGAAAAGAATAATATAAGCATAGGGAAAACCATGCTTCTGGAATTCAACAATGCAAATATCTCCAATGATGAGTTTGAAGTGTCTCCGTTTCATCATATCTTATATTAAATAGTAAAGCTTCATCATAAATACACGATCCACAATGTCAAGTTTATCTCTAGGGGGTTGGCTAGGGATTAGTTCAAAGAAGTGCTTAATTTCTAGCCATTTCGGGTTACAACTGTAGGTAATGAATGAATTAGGGTACCTTATAACTTGACATAAAGCCATTGAATCTTGATAATTCTGTATCATATACCTTAGAAGAATGGTTCTCTTACCATACAATGAACCATCTATGTCACCTCGACTTACTGTATCCTGTAACCCACATAAGATTTTAGCACATAAACAGTTTCGGTTCCTTATAAGCCAGTGACACCGGAATTCAAGAGTTACATAATAAGCATCCATAGCATATTCATGGAATAATCGGCCGCCAAGGAGGATATGAAAATGAACATTATGACATTGTGAAATTTGAAATGCATAAAACTCCCTTGGAGTTACAGTTCCCACATGAGATAGTTTTCCGTCCTCTATCACATAACTTATTTTGAGATGGTAGTGATCTTCTCCATACACAAGAAATAGAGGGGAATGCATAGCGCAACATTTTGGGGGGAAGAAGTCAATTGTATAAGGTTCTAAATTTCATGGATACACCAATATATCTTAAAATTTACCATTATCTTGATCAATGCCTTAAAATAGGCCAGCAACTTGTTAGAAGTGGGAGATTATACCATCTATCCTATCCCTGAAAACTCAAAAATCATATGCACACAAGAGACTATGCTGCATCACTCATTCTATCTCATGCCATTCTAAAAAATTTGACGAGTTCATTGTGCTCATCAAACATTCCTATAAAACCATCAATAATGATTTCATCATACTTTGTGTAAGTTCCATCATTGAAGCTCATTATCCGATTGTACGTCTCATGCTTAGTGTCATACATGTATAGTTGAGCAAATCAAGGAAGATCTCCTCTATTAGGATATAAAGATCCAATGTGGTGTTAATTCATTCCCCAAGATCTAAATGTTGGTGGACTTTGTCCATCACATGTACTTGAATCCATATATGCGCCAATTGAAGTGAAAGAGAATCTATAATTAATTTCTCATATATGTCTTCAGAAGTTCCTTAATAACTCATTGCCATTATAGTCAAACAAATGACTTATGAATTCTGGTGGTGGGAGTGAATGAGGAATGAAAACCTTTTTTTTGTAATATAAGAAAAACTCTAGGTTATTACTGTGGTGTGACTTATTACTTCTTTCCTCATACCAAATAATCACCCCACAATAGGAAAAAATACAGTTTGGAGGACCAAGATCTTTATAATAAAAACATGTCCCTAGGTCATATAATTACATAAAATGGAGTATAAGATAGTATAAAAAATATGGTAAGCTTATAAAAGAAAGGAGCATAAGTTGATGATTATTTGAGTCAAATTATTGGCCATCAGTACCAAGCTGCTAAACTTGTTCCACAGCTAGGCATTAAGATTAGAGTAATGCATGGTAAGATGAGATATATAATAATATGGGAAGAAAGTAACTGAGAGGGAATGGAAAAAATTGAAAGAAAGTATAATTATACCTCTAATATCAGGTGGAAAATCATTGAACGGCATAATAGAGATAGGTTTGAAGTGGGGAGGTAGTCTTTTATGACTCGTTGAACGTATTACAGTAGCAGATGAACTCTCACCTACTTTGAAAGTTTTAGGAATAGCCCCTATTTGTGAGGAATAAGATGTTAAAGAAGTAATATGAGTGCCATTTTGGCTAAGGTTGGATGAGAACTCATAAAGTTTCCACTATAGGGTAGCCAGTTCAATATATCAGTAAGAGGAGGTCGATGATGAAATATTAGAGTTTGAATGACTATGAACTCCAAAACAAAATGGATATCGATAGGAAGAATCAACTCAAATAGTGGGTAATTGAGAAGTAGAATAGTGGTTTTGTGTAGTCAATAAGTTATAATTACAATTAACAGTAATTAGAATGGAAAGGTGAACTTGTCAATGAGCACATCGCAGCTCAATGCGGTGCGCGCTTCAGGCACAAGAATCCATATTCTTACAAATGTAAGGAAGTGAAATAATATTAATATAAATGTGACAGATAATTCTATCACATATGGATTTTAGAAAATGTAGAGAGTATTGTGAAAGTGAAAACAAATGCATTAAATGAAGTTAAAATGAGTAAAGAAAAAAAAATAACAACAATTCCTAGAAGATATAATAGTGAATAAGCATAAAATACAAAAGGAAAAAAATAAAGGAAAATATTCAAGAAATAAGACGATAAAGTAACTACCTTAAATAAGTTCATCGCCATCATTTAGTAAATGGGAAACACATTCACATGAGAGCAAAAAATAGTAAAACCTAGGCACCTAAACCTTAACCTAAGGATCATATAAAGTAAATGAAAAGCTCCAGTCATACCTACAAAGCATGACAAGTAGAGACCTATACTCATCATCGACAACACATTCTTCACACAACCTAAGATCATCGATCTTATAATAAAGCCTTGATCCATCTATTTGACACAAGGAGTGAGAAGGATGCAATGCACGTACATGACACAATGATAATGACAGGGCTATGGATCAATAGGTTCAATGAAGATATCACACTTTCGGGTAGGCCATCTTTCAACAATAGTCGCAGTCATGAAATCAGCTTCATGTTGAAGATCAAAGATACGCTTGCTCCAACCTATACCCTCTTTTTCATTAAGTGTATTGATATAGTCAATGCTTTGTTTTATATGAAAAAGACCATGAACACTTCGAAGAATAGCAAAGAAGAACTTTGCCATAGGGATTTCACGGACAAATGGTATATATATGAGTGATAGTCCTTCATCAAACGCTCCATAGATAAAATAACAAATAAGGCCATGAATGAAAATAGCTATAGGATGGCCAGAATCCTTCAAAGGCTTAGAAGAAGCTCATTTAGGACATCAATCTCACATGAGAGATGATACATCAAATAATGTGAAAATTAGCGGGATAGTAAAGGCCAATGTGAATGAATTGTGGATAAATGAGAGATTCCTAGACTCTCATAGTCAGTAAAAAGGACTTTAAAGGGAATGAGGGCAAATAATCTTAATAAGTAGTCGCAACATGATTATAAATTATATCTGCAAAGTGATAGGTGCAATATATGGTCAATGAAGATAATACATAATTGAGCAGGTAATTTTTGAAAGAGTAAACAATATGGCCTAAAGTAGTGTGTTACAGTAAATATTAATTATAAAAATATAAAATTTGGAAACAAAATCCTATTAAGATGAAATTTATGTAAAGTTAAGAAAAACAATTTGCAAGAAGCCCAAACAATTCTAACTAATATTCCTTTCATAAAAATGCAGTGAAATCGGATGATAGTATTTAATTTATTCTAAAAGGTTATGGGAGAAAGACGTACTAAGTTAATATTTTAAAAAACCAATGCAGTTGTAGTAGGAATATATTAGGCATAAGATGAGCTGAAGGTAAAATTTAAAGGTTAGAAGATGGGCCCAAGTATTAACTATGGCCCAAAAAAGGAATATTTGGAGCAATGTTTACAATTTTAATATTAAGCCCTGGTGTGTTCGTAGTTCACAACAAAATTTTCCCACTACATTAGTAACAGTGTGGATGCATCAAATCTCTCTATACCAAAATAAACATGCAAATTCATAGGCAAACACACCTATTATTAAAGTATAGCAGTGGCAAGCATCAAGATCATTTTTCCCAAGGAACAGAAGTTGTCTACCGTACTCAATATCTCCCTATTATCTAACTAGCAATTAAGAGGATTTGTTTAACTAAATACTATGAACTAACTAAACTAACTAGTGCAGTAAAATAAAATACTAACTAACTATCTGTAGGCTATGAAAAAACAACTAAAACAATCAATAACAAGAAAGCACATATTTAGAATCAAATCCGCCTAGAAACTTCAATTATGTTGCTTTTACTCTGGTTTAACAAGATTGTGATTAACTTAGACAATGTAGTATTACCTAATGTAGATTAGCACCTTATTATTGCCATTACACTAACCCTATTCTTAAGTCACTGATAAGGTATTTAGGCCTACCATGCTTCTTACGAACACATTAGCATTTTATGACTCACTACTAGGTTTCACCCTAGTCCAGAGGTATTGTATCACACTTATTACTCCCTGTTACAATAATATCCCATTTATCCAATGGTTATCCACAACAAACATGTTGGAATACTACCTGATGCATGTTTATCATTACATATTAAATTAATAGGCTAGCTAATATTGATCAACACAACAAAACACAATGAATAAATCACAAGAAAAGCACATAATCATATTAAACAAGAAATAATCACAATTACAAAATCATGTTATGGTTTATCAACTCTAAGCAGGAGTAGAAAAACTTTAGCTTATCTTGCCATAATATAAACATTAAAGGATCAAAAGAAAACTAAGAAAAGAATGATCCATGGCTGAATTTCTCCCAGAAATCTGCAATCTAGTGCTCATGAAATAGTGTTGATCATCAGAATTGCCTCCAATAGCCTTCCTCCATAAAAAAATTTCTTTTTTATGTCTTTTTGGCCTCTATTTCGTTTCTCATCTCTTCTAAATTAACCCAAAACCTTTAAAAATTAAGACAAACACAAGTTGGAACACGACCGTGTAGCAGGGTACATTGCTCTCTGGAACTTAAAATCTTGGCATAATTCAACATGCCTTGGGTCATGGGCTTGTAAGGCACTCCATGGGCATGTATAAGCGCATGTAAGCCCCAAAACTTGCAATTCAGCTCCAAAACTTTACCAAAATCTTTCCTAACTCATATGAAGCTAAAATATGACCTGAAAACAAAATATGAACCAATTAAGCACCATATCATAACAACAACACATCAAAAGACAAGCAGATACAAGGGAAAACATATAGAAAACATAACTAAATCTGAGTATATCATATTTTTTCCCTATACTTGAACTTTTCCTTGCCCTCAAGAAAAAAGAAAAAAAAAATCTAGAAACAAATAAAAATCTTAAAATCGTAAAAGTAATTAAAGCGTAGAATCATTTCCTTGAGCAAAGAGATATAGAGAAGATTGAGACTTTAAGTATCTTGAGAAATTAACAATACTACCAAGCACACGACTCCTTCTATCAACACTTTTAAAAATAGAATAATTTTAATGGTAACAATTCATTCTCAAGCTAGTACTCATATCTTTTGAAACTGAAAGGATAATATCAAATTTTTGTGCAAAGTAAAAATATCAAATCACACTAAGCCAAATCTAACTATGCACAACCATTCAAACCACAAACCATGGATTGGGCGATTAATTGACTTTTTAATATCTTCTTTTTCTTTCTTTTTTTTTTCAATCAATTCTTGTCATTTATCAAAAACTTTTGTAGCAAGTGTTCACTACAGGAGCTCTGTCTATACCCAAGCTAATTCTCAATATAATCCAAGATAATCTTTTGATCACACTTATGCTCTTAGCATCTTTTAAAACTGTAATTGACTCTTGCCTTAGAATAAGACCACAACATACTTCAGCACTAAAAGCAATGGAGTAGCATATTTACTTTACTTTACTTATGCAACAATCAACCACAAATCCATCAACTAAACTCTCCATCAATTCAACACAGAAACTCCAAACTTAGCATCCTTTGAACGGTGTACTAAACACAAAATCTTGATGCAAAAAAACTAGTTTCTCAAGACCATCTTCCACTAGCTTGCTAATGAATTGTAAAAATATTTTAGAAACAAATTAGGCATAAGAAGTGAAAGATTATGAACAACTTACTTGGACTTGAAGTTAAGAACACAAGGCATTAAATTAACTATCACTCTTTAATAAGTACATGCTCAAAATGATTTAAAACAATTAAGCCCCAAAAATTTAAAAATTTTTAGAAAAATCCACTCTCCCACACTTAAATTGTACACTGCCCTCAATGTTCTAGCATAAAAAATAAAGTGAAAAAGAAAGAGTGATGGAAACTGATACCTCCCTTGAAAATAAAAATTTCAGTTGCTTGTCCACAAGTTGGTGTTTTAAAAAGTAGTTCCATAAAAAGTGTTGAATCAGGCTTCCAATAAAAAACTTGAAGGCTTGAAAAGAAAACAGTAAAGATGATCAACCATAAAATATAGAAAAAGAAACATAAGCAAATATAATTAAACTAATACGAAATAGTACGAACAAAACTAGGATGAACCAATGCTCTAATATCAAAACATAACTGACAAAAACATAAATGAAAATGGAAAATAAAAATAGTAGTAATGATATCTAGAATAACATAAGCAAAAAACATAAATAAATAAGTAAATGTCTTGGATCTTGAAGGATTAAGCATCTTCGGGAGGTGGAATGTCGGTAAAGGTGCTTGGAGCTGTCATCATCAATGTAGGTGTAACGGGATCCTTAATAACCCTAGCCTCAGTACTCAACTCCTCAACCATCGGCTTAATGTCAACCCTAATATCTTTAACCTCCTTGATAGCAGCAGCAGCAATAGTAGAAACATCACTAGCAGCAGTCCCGACGACTTTCTTCTTAGCCGCAGTAGGACTCGGTTCAGCCACAACAGAACTCGGCTCCATTCTATTAGTCAATAGTAAAATAGTCATTGCCTCATCCCCCTTTTAAACCACTCACTTGTCGATGCCATCCTCATCATCCAAGCTCCGGGGTAGAACAAAATAATCAGTGGAATCATCAACACCATCACCACCATCATCGTGCTGGGGGGAATCCTACTAGCAATGTCCTAATGTACTTGCCTCAATGCCTCTTGGGAAATAAAGATGGATCACCTCTTCCAAACTTAAGGTCTTTACCTCAACATCAGAGAGATGAGAGCTCAAATCCACCATCTGATCTAAAATGAACTGGAGGTGCTCCATGATAAGCTGCTACCTTTGATAGATATCAGATAATGAGGGTGGTTTAGCACTAGTGGATGTAGAGGCAACCTGTGCCCTAGCAGTGGTAGTCTCCTCAGTTCTAATCTTTACTTGAGATATTAGAATGAAGCTTATTGAGCCATTCGGGTGTCTAACTTTCTTAAACAACCACAAAGCCTTAAATGAATCCATGTTGGCCATGCCAGGCCTTGTTGCCTCTGTAATCAGCTCCTATGATGGGAAAACATCAAAGTTTTGGGCTAACCTCATCACGAACTTTCCGACACATAAAGCCCTGGTCCTCACATGGTGGCTAATGTCCCATACCCAGTACATGAATGAAATGCCTAAGTGGCAATGCACTTGGAAAATAATACAATACATGTAGAAGAGGTCCATCTTGGTCACCAGACCTGTTCTCTCCCTCCTACCGCCGATGGAGTGAGTGATCAGATAGTTTCGCTCTCCAATATGGAACTTCAATGCATCTGTCTTGCTCCAGCTGATGTTGGCCATGTCCAACTTGAATGTGCTTAAGAACTAGAGGGTGAGCTTGCCATAAGTAGGTTCCTAGTAATAAAAAACTAACAGCCATCCATCGAAATCCACTAAAGCTGTAACATCCTCTACTAATCTTAGCTGAGCCAAGGTCTCCCAGTCGATCACCTTGTTTCTTGAACTTCTTAATGCTCAAAATGTCATATTTGTCCCACTGGGCGTCCTCCTTGAAATTGATAAGAAGTTATGCTTTCTTCAGTTTCTTTGTCGGGTTCTTGGTGTGGATCGATAGCTTTTCCTAGTGCTTCATCATCCTGAACAATGCAAAATATTTTCTCCATTGCAACAAATAATCTCAAATACCATATAATCAATAATAAATTAAAAAATAAGAGCTCTAAATAGAAAATCAATAGAATTCCTTTATATGAAACAATCCTAATTCAACTTTAGGAATTAAGGTGATCAGGCTTAACAATCAAATCTAAATGCATAATAAACATGGGAATTTGAAACAATGTAGTTCATAATTAGGCTCTTTCTTGGTGCCCAAGAAACCTATGATCTACCACATCAAAAGACTACCAAGTCTTATAATCTATGAAATTCCAAGATAAATTAATTAATCAAGTTATTTTCCATGATCTGTAGATCATACAATCATCTATTCAAGCCACAAACTCAGCAACTCATCATACAAGACAATAATTGAATCAACCATGCAATTCTAACTTTTCCTTTTCTAACACATCAACAAAAAATCCAATACTTACAAAACACAATACTAACTCGAAACTAGCATGAATAGGCATGCAAAATCAAACAACTAACTCATATGTAGCCTACCCATCTCAAGAAACCTTGCTAATATTCGATAATTTTCAAATAAAGCTAGAGAGAGGGAGTTAACTCAAGAAAAAGAGAGAGAACATCAAATATGGATGGATGAAAATCAAGAATAGGGATAAGAAACAAACTCCTCCAACAATGAAAAATGTCACCTAAGATGCAAGAGAGCTAGGATTTAAGTTTGGGAGCTTACGAAAGAAGTTTGAGTGAGTTTCATGTAAAGTAAGGCAAAAAAATTGCGAACTGAGCTTAAATAGAGTGAAACATGGCGTGTAACACGGGCATGTAAATGCCCATGTTACTCACAACTTCTTCAACATGCCATTAAACATGGGCATGCCATGTGTCGTGCAATGGCTTGAAACCCTAATTTTCTTTAAAACACAAAAGCAAAACATGGGTCTATACACAGTCGTGTAAGCAACTGTGTGTTCCTAACATGCCCATATACACGTTTGTGTAACTGACTGTGTATGTACTTTGGAGCTCAAAAATTTTCAAAATAAGGAACAAACATGGGTAAAAACATAGGTGAGGTTGAGACCATGTACATCAAACATGCTTGACAACACGGTTATGTGCATATGTGTTCTGAAATGAAACATTTTTAAAACACAAAGATGAAAAATGTTTTCCAATATGGGTGTGTATATGGCCATGTAACATAAACTTGTTTTAAAACATGGCCATGTATATGCATGTCTTTAAGCTCTAGAATTGTAAGGATTTGAAAAACACAAGTGAGAACATGGCCATATATGTGACCATGTTATCAAACATGCCCTTTAACAGGCTTGAGCACAAGTCATGTTTTTCCACTAGAGCCCAAATAAAAATCCTCTGTGAAAAATAAAGTTTATAAATCAAACATGGTTGTGATTGAAACTGTGTTGATTAACATGACCTTGAACACAGGTGTGTTCAAAGGTGTGTTTGGCTTCTAGAGCCTATAAAATTTTTTCAGCTTACCCGAATTTGCACTTAACCCTTTTCTCCCACTTTGAATACAATTTCTTCCAAAAATATTCTAGATTCCTGCATCAACAACACAGATGATAAGATTATAGGACAAGGAAAAGCTAATTAAGTTTAATGCTTGGGTTGCCTCCCAAGAAGCACTTGGTTTAACATCAACAGCCCGATGTTCTCCTTAATGACTTAAGGAGGTTATTCCTTCTCCAATATCTTCACTTTTGCATGGCCATCTTCCTTATGACGGAAAGTTGGATTGAAAACTCATCTAGGATTCGACTCATTATTCACCAATAAAGCTCCTTACGGCATTTCAGAAATCATCTTGGCAAGCTGACCTAGATGGGTCTCAAAATTCTACATACTAGTTCTCACATTCTGTAACTCCAATTCTGTCGCATCAATCCTATCATCAAATTGCTACATGAGCTTGGAAATTAATTCCTCAATAGTCGATCTCCTTTCTTGTTATAGTCAAGGTTGAAAACCAAGTGCTTCTTGCCTTTGATTACTTTAAGAAAAATTGGGATGACTTCTCCACCCCAGATTCTATGTATTACTGTACACATTATTCCACGGCCTAGGTGGATTTCTGACAAAGTCTATTTGCTTGGTTTTGCTTAACCAATTGGACATTTGACTGTCATTGCTCAAATGACCATTTCCACAAACTTTGCATTGCAACACTGCTTGGTTCTAATTAGTTGAAATTTTTTTGAATTCTTTAGTTAAAGTTTCAACTTGACTTGCTAGAAACTGCATAGGCATAGAAATTTTGAATTGCAGCCGTTCTATTCTGCTTGATCCTGTTTGATGATTGTCATTAATAATTATTCATTACCATCTCCTCAATTAAATCTTGAGCTGCTTCAGGCATCTTGCTATTCAAAGTACCACCAGCTGTGGTGTCAATAATATACTTAGAAGCATATTTCAGATCATTATAGAATATTTTCACTTGTATCTATGTAGGTAATACGTGACGTGGGAATCTTCTTAATAAGTCTTTGAATCTTTCCCAAGCTTTATATAATGTCTCTAAATCCATCTAACTAAAAGCAAAAATATCATTACGAAACTTTGCAGTCTTGGCTAGATGAAAATACTTCAATAAGAACTTCTCAGCAAAAGCATTCCAAGTGGCAATATAACCTCTTAGAAGTGAAGTCAACCATTGTTTGGCTCCTCCTTTCAATAAGAATGGTAATAGTCTCAACTAAATGTTATCCTCACTAGCTTCATTAATTTTGAATGTATCGCATATCTCCAGGAAACTAGTAATATAAGCATTAAGATCTTCATTTGCCAAGCCATCAAACTGAACACAATTTTACACCATTTGAATGATATTTGGCTTGCTATCAAAATTGTTGGCATTGACAGGAGGTCTAACAATACTCGATTCCATACATTCAAAAGAATGTTTAGCATATTCTGACATAGTTCTCGCTTGATGGTTGTCCTCCATGATTAATCCTTCCTGATTTTCTCTTTGCTGCTCTAAATCATTATGTGATGGTTATGACTCGAGACTTCTCGAAGATAAGAGTTTCTTCAATGTTATTATGATTTTCAAATCCGCTTCAACCATTTTACCAGGATGGTTATGAATCATACACCAAAATTCTTGGAAGCAAATAGGAAGAAATCAATAACCTAAAAATAACTAAAAAGTCAAATAAAAATAATGTAATAAAATAACTGACTAGATTAATGGAGATTAATTTTTTAAGAAGCAAACTCAACAAATGCTCCCTGGCAACGGTGCTAGAAAACTTGGTGTGTTCGTAATTCACAATAAAAATTTCCCACTAAACTAGTAATAGTGTGGACGCGTCAAATCTCTCTATACTCAAATAAATATGTGAACTCATAGGCAAGCACACCTATCATCAAAGTATAGTAGTGGTAAGTACTAAAATTATTTTTCCCAAGGAAAAGAGGTTATCTACTATACTCAATATCTCCATATTATCTAACTAGCAATTAAGATGATTTGTTTACCTAACTACCGTGAACTAACTAAACTAACTAATGTAGTAAAATAAACTACTAACTATCGGCAGACAATGGAAAAACAACCAAAATAATCAATAGTAAGAAGCGTCATACTTAGAATCAAAACCACTAAGAACTTCAATTAGTTGCTTTTACTCTAGTTTAATAGGATTATGACTAACTTAGATAGTGGAGTACTACTTAATGTAGATTAGCTTCTTATTATTTCTGTTATACTAACTCTATTCTTAAGTCACCGATAAGGTATCTAGGCTTACCACACTTCCTAAGAACGCATTAACGTTATACGACCCATTATTAGGTTTTACCCTAGTTCGGGGGTATTATGTCGCACCTATTACTCCGGTTATGATAATATCCCTTTTATTTAATGGTGATTCACAACAAATATACCAAATACTATCTAGCGCATGTTTATCATCCCACATTGAATTAATAGGTTAACTACTATTAATCAACGCAACAAAGCACATTAGATAAATTGCAAGAAAAACACATAATCATATTAAACTAGAAATAATCACAATCACAAAATCATCCTAGGATTTATCTACTCTAATCATGAGTAGGAAAAGTTTAGCTCATAGTGCTATAAAATAAACACCAAAGAATCAAAAGAAAACTAAGAAAGGAATGATCCAAAACTGAATTTGTTCTTCTGCCATAAATCTTTGATTTGGCACTTATGCATTGGTGTTGATCATTAGAATTGCCCTTGGCTGCCTTCCTCCATGAAAACCTCCCTTTTTTGTGTTTTTTCTTGCCTTTCCCTTCTGTCTTATCTCCCTTCTGAATTAACCCGCAAACCCTAAAAATTAAGACAAACACGGGTTGAAACACAATCGTGTAGCAGGTTGTGTTGCTTCTCTAGAACTTAAAATCTCGCTTAATTCAACACGGCTTGGAACATGGGTGTGTGAGCTCCAAAACTTGTAATTTAGCTCTAAAACTTTACCAAAATCCTTCCTAACTCAAATGAAGCTAAAATATGACTTGGAAACAAAATATAAACCAATTAAACACTATATCTTAGCAATAACACATCAAAAGATAATCATATATAAGAAAAAAACCTATAAAATACATAACTAAATATGAGCATATGAAACCAAAAAAATGAAATTCATTCTATGCCAAAATTGAAAACGGATGGCCCAGTACACCATTCTTAGTTTCGCTGTGTACTCTAGGAATTGTAAGTCACGCACAAACAGTGAGGTAGCATGGGCATTTTTAATTACTGACTCGAATTCGATAAACTAACGCCAGCAGGGGCTAAAGTACACAAGGCAACCACATAAAAAATTAATGGAAAAGAAAAATGTAAGCAAAAGTCACTTCTCAAAGAAATTAGAAACGGGGAAGCTATCTTTCTTGAAGGGGAAATAAATTAGGCCCAAATGAATAAATAAATTGGGGCGAACTTAATTGGTGAAAAATATTAACAATTTAAATGTACTAATATAACTAAAAAAATGGGTAAAATGAATTAATTTACAATGGGATGATGTTGCCCAAAAAGAGATAATATAAGCCCAAGAATTGAAATTAACACCCGTTCATTTTAATTTAATTAACTCCAAAACGATTTATTTTTATTCTTATATTTTTTTTACCTGAAACTAATTTTAATTAAAGGTTAATATTATATTGCTACAATAATCCATTGAAAATATAATTTTTGTAATCTTGCTAATTTTTTTTTCATTTAAGGTATTAAAATTTTTTTAAAAAAATTTAATAATATTATAAAAATTTACTTTAATTGATTGTTACATCTATATAATATTAACTTTCAAAAGAAATTAATTTTAAGAAAAAAAATATAAAAATAAAATAAATTAATCAATTTAAATTAAAAGTAATGGTTATGTGTAGACCATATGGAGGGAAATAATAATAATACATTGATAAAAACGTAGTGGGTAACAAAAGCATCTCCTAATATAATTAAGAACCAGAACAAAGAAAACTTAAAACCATTGTCTAACAATAGATAATAAAACTTCCTAAAGGCCTTTAGTCATAAAGGCCATTATGTGAAGAATTGGCCTCGAAAGGATCAGTTTCGACATCCTAAGCATTTCCCTAATGAACTGCAACCAACTAGACCTTCAGGTCTATAACCTGTGCCTGCAACTGATTAAATTGCTTTATGTAGACATTGCTCATGGTTGCCTAGTTAATTTGAATTAACTGTATCTGATTTTCCAGCCCTTCATTCTCCTGCTCTTTCTCTGTCAGTAGTTTCTTCATTTGTACATTCGCATTAAAGTTTATATCATGAGTGAAAATCCCATTAAAAAACCTAATCCTATGGATGACAGCCTCCACCGTTGACTCCTTAGCAAATGCTAGTATCCTAGAAAGTGAACATTAAACCTTGACAAAGTTTTTGACGCCTTCGGTTGAGCCAAGCTTAATCTCCACAATCACCCTAAACTTTCCACCTTCTAAGGAATTAGAATAAGTAGGCTTCATTTTTTAAGGTTGTCACATATTCTTTCAAGAGTTTTAATGAAAGGGATGAATACAACCTCTATGACCTCCATAAAAACTGAAAAATGAAGGAGGGATGTTAAAACACTTGGAATAAGAATTTAAACAAAAAATTTGCCATCTGCAGTATTAGAAAAGGAAAGAATGATAACTTATTTTGAAATAGAATTTCTAGATCATACGATTAAGGAAGGTGGGACTATATTGCATTTTCCCATAGGAATTTTTTGCAGTATGTTATGCTTTTCCCATAGGAATTTTTGCAGTATGTTATGCGAAAACAAATTCATGTTAGTTACCAAAATAGTAGCCTCTATATGTTGTTAAGAGTCTAAACTTGACAATACAAATATAAAGCAAGAAACATAGACAAATAACACAAACATTCCGCATCACATAAACATAAAATTTTGGAACTTGTTTGTTTGTTGGTTTGTGTGTAGGGATGACAAAATATGACCCGACTCGATGACCTGACTCAACCCACCCGAATCTAAGTCCGATCTGATCTGATTTGACAAAAAAATCAACAACCTAAACCCGACTGTACCCAACCTAACATGAACTCAAACTCAAACCCGATTAAAGGAAAACCCAAGAAAACCCTAAACCCAAATTGCCCAAACCCTAAATACCCGAACGCGAAATAATCTGAGCCTAAATTGACCTGAACCTAAAATAACTCAAACTCGAGACTAACCTGACCCAAACCTGAGATGACCTGATAACTAAACCCAACAAAACTCGATTTTAACTCTCACCCTAAACCTTAACTTTCCTCTTTCAATATCTTCAATATTTAGTAAGTCTTAAATATGGAGATTTTCATGCTTAGTAACTTTCATTTTTTTGTACTTCCATATTTTAGAAGTCCCATATTTAGGAAGGGAACTTCCATATTTAGTATTTTCATTTTTTTCAAATGTTTATATTTAGTAATTCTCATATTTTAAGAGAGGATTTTCATATTTAGTAACTTCTACTTTTTTAGAATTTCTATATATTGCAAGTATCATATTTGAGGAAGAAACTTCTATATTTAGTAAGTTTCATATTTGAATTCTTCCAAAAAAAAGTAATTTTTATATTTAGGAAGTTTAATAATCTTAATAGGCAATTGTTAAAATTACAGCATTCATCCCTAAACTTTTAAGTATAGTGTAATAAGGTACTTAAATTTTAAAAAATTTCATTTCAGTCACCCCAAATAATTACAACATGGGTCCCTAAACTTTTAAAATTTTTGCACTTTTATCCAAAATTTTTCAAATTTTATAGTTTAATCACTAATAGTGGACTTGATTTGCATTTCATAGTAATTTCAAAGAAATTTCATCGAAACATAAACATAATAAAATTGTCGTAGTATATGTTTGGGTGATAGCTAAGTGAAGATTTCAATGACTTGCAAAGTGATAGTTAAAGTGTATGAGTTTAGAAAAATAATCAATTATTACTAACAATGTTAAATTGCCCAATTATGTACTAAACTATAATGAAGAAGATTTTTATGAATATTTTAATTAAATATACTAAAAAAAGAAAATTTTATTTAAATTAAATCATACAATAAATCGAATTCTTTGATTTAAATTTTAACAAAAATTGAAAAAAAAAAATTAATCAGTTCAATAATTTTGGCTTACACACTAATAACCCGAGCGAACACAAAGGTCAACCAGAATTTGAACCTGAAACTTGACTTAAAGTTACTCGAGATTGAACTTGAGCCGACTCGTATCCAAACCCAAATAAACCCGGGCCAACCCAACTAGAACATAAAATAAACTCAACCTGAAACAAACTTGAACTCAAATAACCCGACTTGAACACGAACTGGATCCAAATTCTTGTTAATCCGACTAGACTTAACCTTGAATGACCTGACTTAAACCTGACCCAACCTACCCAATTATCATTCCTATTTGTGTGTTTGTTTGTGCTGGGTGTTCCTACTTCGTAATTCTCCTGCCATAAATACATTGTAGAACATTGTAAGTATTCTGAGTTGATGGTAGGAGAAACAGTAAGGATGATGATTCTTGTAGAGTGCCTCCTTTATAGTGAGATAATGGCGCAAAATAATGTTCTCTGATTAAGATAATTGCCTGCAATTCCTTACAAACAACAGGATTTGCATAGGAAATAAGTCAGGATGTGTGATAATACTGTAGGAATGGATTAGAGAATAGAAATTGATAGATTTGATAGAATTTTTTGTTACTGAAGAAGTCTGTCTGCAAGTTCTCTTGCTTCCCCTTGAATTTCTTTACATCTGCTTTTGATTGATGTGACATGAACAATGAAGACTGCTGCTGATTATAGAATCCGAACTAGTTGTGTTGAAATGTTAATGCTATGGAGAGTTTTTTTTTTTACTGAATGCGGAAGAAATACAATGTTGCAAACTGTATTGTATTTTACACATACATGTACAACTGCTAAAAGAATAGTGGAATGGGGTGTGGGGAAGAGGTTAAGAGGATCATGGGCAATGGTTGAGGGATGGGAACGTTAGTGCGTTGATCCAACCAATTTTTATTTTCTTTAAAAAAATGTTTTTCAGATGTCTGGCTTGTTTTCGAAACTTCGGTTCCTACTTTAAAGGCATTTCAGGATATAAAACATTAAATTTTGAAAAAACGTCTGGGATGATTAACGGGAAAAAAATGTGAGAAGATGGGTATGATAAAAACAGTCTGGAAATTAATAAAATATTAGTTTTTTTTTTTTCCCGTTTTGATGGAGGCACGTCCCAAAGATAATTAATATTGCAAAGTTGTAAATAGTGAACACATATATTAAAGTCAAACGGTCAGTGAATTGGAGCATGACACATCTACTTAGTTAAGGGTAAAAATGGAAATTGCCATGTGTCAGCTTGTAGTATGTTTGGAATTACAATTGTCGATCTGGTATATTATTTCAAAATTTTCCAAAATGTAAAATGTCAATTTTACCAAATTACTTGCTTTCATATATTTTAGTAGTTTGGTTTTGGAAAAAAAATATTTAAAAATAAAAAATAAATTATTTTAGAGTAAATTGAATTAAGTTAAAATGAATTGGGTAATAATCTCTAATTTTAGTGGTCTTTTGAATTTTGGACTTCAATTATTAAATGAGCTAGAAACTTCAATTGAGTTTCAATAATTTTTTACCAAATAAAACTTTGGTGTTTACAAATGTCCCTTCAATATTTTTTTTATATATACACTTGGTAAATGAAAGTGCTCAAGGTTACTGTGAGTTTCAGACACACAGGGGTACTTAGTTGACCTCGGTCACCTGCATACAACGATAGAAGATTAGGAGGATCCTTGGGGGTGGTACTCATGGGCGGCCTTCCAACCTTAAGTTAGAAAATGACAGCGACATCAACCGAGGGAAACATGAGAGAAAGTTCATGTAAAAATGCTTGCACGGTGGGCTTCATGGTCCTTTTACCCTAGTTCCCAATCCTACATATGGTATAATTGGCGTCATTGTCTGTTGGGCCTTGGGCTCAGTACCTTCGGGTCTGATTTGGATTTGTATACCAACCAACCTTTTCTCCACGAGGGGTTACTTGAGCAGTCAAAACTGACTTCACTTTTGTAGTCAATTGATATGCTTATATTTAGTTATGTTTTCTATATTTTTTTCCTTGGGTTTGCTAGTCTTTTAATGAGTTTAAGCTAGGATTTTGTGCTTAATTGGTTCATATTTTATTTTCAAGTTATATTTCAACTTTATTTGGGTTAGGAAAGATTTCTACAAAGTTTTGGAGCTAAATTGCAAGTTTTGGGAAAGTTTGGTGCAGACACGCCTTGTAGCATGCCAATGTAGTGCCTTACATGCCCTCTTACATGCTTGTGTTTGAGTTACATGGCCATGAGTCAAACCATGTCATTAATTGGCATGATTTTAAGTTCTAGAGGAGTTACAAGGGCTTGAATATGACCGTGTACCAAAGTGTGTTTGATTGCTTATTAGGTCTTTTTTTTTTGGGTTATTTATTGAAAATAGAATAAAGAGTGTTGGAAAGGTGGAAAAACACAGAAAAATAAGAGAGTTTTCAAGGAAAAAAGCTGCCGGAGGCAGTTCTAATGATCAACACCATTTAATGCATGCTGGATCAAGGATTCCTTAGAAGAGAAACAATTTAGAGATGAAGACTTTTTTTATTAGTTTTTCTTTTATTTTGTTGTGTTTATTTTACGACACTATGAGCTAAATTTTCCTGCTCGTGCTTAGAGTGGATGAATCATAAGATGATTTTGTGATTGTGATTACTTTCTAATTTAATATAATTGTGCTTTTCTTACAATCTATCTAATATTTTTTTTATGTGTTGATTAATAATAACTAGCCTATTAATTCAATTTGGGATAATGAACATGTGATAGGTAATATCTGGTGTGTTGTGGATCACTGTTGAATAGAAGGGATATTATTGTAACTGGGAGTAATAGGTGTGATATAATACTTCCTGATTAGGATGAAACCTAGTAGTGGATCATAAGACTAGCAATGCATTTTTAAGAAGCACAATAGGCCTAGACACCATATCGGTGACTTAAGAATAGTGATTAGTGTAACAGAAATAATAAGGAGCTAATATAATTTAGGTAGTATTCCACGGTTCAAGTTAATCACAATATGTTAAATCGAAGTAAAAGCAACACAAGGGATTTTTAGGGAGATTCTATTCTAAGTATGAGATATCTTATTCTTGATTGTTTGAATTATTTTTTTCACTTCTTGTAGTTAGTTGTTAATTATTTCTATTACATTAGTTTAGTTTAGTTAATTCTTAGTTAATTAGTTAAACAAATATCATTAATTGTTGGATAGATAATAGAGAAAGGTTGAGTACAGTAGCCATGCTCCCTTTTTTTTTTTTGAAATGTGATCTTGGTACTTACCACTGCTATACTTTGATGATAGGTGCATTTGCCTGTAATTTCACATATTTATGAGTATAGAAAGATTTGACACATCGGCATTTATTATAGTGTAACTACGATCCATACCAAGTTTTTGGCACCGTTGCTAGGGAACATTTATTAAGTTTGCTACTTGAAAGATTAATCTTTATTATTCTAGTAATTTACTTTATTGCAGTATTTTTCTTTGAATTTTTAGTTATTTTTTATTTATTGACTTTTTTTCATATTTTTTTGTAGGAATTTTGGTGTATGACTCGTAATCAGCCTGATGAAGTTGTTGAAGTGGATCTGGAAACCAAGAGGACTTTGAGGAAAATTTTGTCTACAAGTGGTACTGAGTTACAGCGATTACATTTTAAGGTGGAGCAGCAAGGAGAGAATTAGAAATAGTCAATCATGGAAGACCGTAATCAAGCAAGGACTATGTTAGAATATGCTAAACCTTTTATTGAAGGGACAAAATCGAGTATCATTAGACCTCTTGTCAATGCCAACAGCTTTGAAATCAAGCCAAATATTATTCAGATGGTGCAGAACTATGTACAACTCGATCGTTTGGTAGATAAGGATCATAATGCTCATATTACTAGTTTCTTGGAAATCTGTGACACGTTCAGAATTAATGGAGGTAGTGAAGATAACATTCGGTTGAGGTTATTTCTATTCTCATCAAGGGGAAAAGCTAAGCAATGGTTGATTTTAGTTTCAAGAGGTTTTATCACCACTTGGAATGCTCTTGCTAAGAAGTTCTTACTGAAGTACTTTCCTCCGGCTAAGACTGTGAAGTTCCGTAATCATTTCTACTTTTAATTAGATGGATTTAGAAGTATTATCTAAATCTTGGGAAAGGTTCAAGAATCTATTGAGAATGTGTTTATATCATCGATTGCCTACATAGATGCAACTGCAAACATTTTATAATAGTTTATGTTATGCTTCCAAACAAATGGTTAATTTAGTAGCTGGTGGTACTCTGAATAGTAAGAAACCTGAAGTAGCCCAGGAATTAGTTGAGGAGTTGGTTGTGAACAATTACCAATGACAATCATCATCCAGAGTTAAGCCAAGTAGATTAGCTGCAGCTTACAATTCCAATGCCTATTCAACGTTGGCAAATTAAGTTAAAGCCTTGACGAGGGAGTTCAGGAATTTTTCGGCTAGTAAAAAGCAAGCTGTAATGCAATACGAAGTTTGTGGAGAATGACATTTAAGTAGTGAGTGTCAGATGCAAAATTAGTTGAGCAAAATTGAGCTAGTGGATTTTATTGGAAATCCATCAAGGCTGCAGAACAATTCGTATAGCAATACATATAATTTAGGATGGAAAAACCATCCTAGTTTTTTTTTTGGAGTAATTAGAGGCAACAACCGCCTAGTTTTTAACCTAGACCACAACAAGAAAGCAGACCAACTGAGGATGAATTCATCTCCAAGTATATGTAACAATTTGATGCTAGGATCGATGCAAAGGAGTTAGAGTTAAGGAACATGAGAGCAAACATATAGAATTTTGAGACTTAATTGAGTCAACTTGCTAAGATGCTTTCCAAAAGGCTGCAAGGAGCTTTACCAGCAAATACCGAGCCAAATCCAAGAGGAGTTTACCATTTAGCATTTTTACATATGGTGGATGGTAAAGTGGATGTGAAAGCTTTGGAGAGGAAGGAAGAACCTCCTTGAATTATCAAGGAAGACGTCGGGCCAACGATGCTAAACCAAACACTTTTTGGGAGGCAACCTATGTGTTAAAATTTTCATTCTACTTTGTTTTCATTTATTTGATTTTATTAAGAGTTGGTTAGTTAGCTATTGTTGTCCTGTGATCTTATGATCTATAATTTTTTATGGAGGAATCTAGGACAATTCGGGAAGAATTCTATGTTCAAAGTGAAGGAAAAGGATAAGTTCAATTCTGAGTAAGTTTGAAATTTTTTAAAAGTTTCAAGAGCAAAACACATGTTTAAACATGACTATGTTCAGGGCTGTGTCACTCAACATCATTTCAAACATAGCCATGTTTGATTTTTTATTTTTTTTGAAAAAAATTCTTATTTTGAGCTACAGTAGCCAAACATGGTTTGTGTTATGGTAGTGTATCAAAATGTGTTCACCTTACTTGGTTTGTAATGTGCCCATGTTCTTACCTATGTTTTCAAAAGTTTAAAATTCTAGAATCTTAAAACACATAGAAACATTCCCGTATTTCAAAACTTGTTATTCATACACGGTTTCATTTACACCCATGTTAGGAAACATGTTTCTTTTCTATGCTTTAAATATTTAAGTTTTAGGGCCCAAACACAATCCCATTTATGACCGTGTAAGGCATTATGTTCCACTAACATGGTGTTTAACATGCTCATTTTAATATTTGTGTTACCTTTTTTGTTTCAAAATTTTTTTAGCTCTAGACCTCTTACACAGTTTGCTACATGCCTGTGTGTGAAGGCGTGTTAACCATGCATGGTCACTTACATGCTCGTGTTCTGTCCCATGTTTCAACATTGTGGTTTAAAGATTTTAGAGTTTAGACCCTAAACATGGCACGTGTCATGGCTGTGTTCTACAGCGTGTTGAGGAAGATTTAAGTAACACAGCCAGTTACATGCCGTGTTAGTAGTCGTGTTTCGCTTATATAGATACT
Organism: Aquilaria sinensis; assembly: GCA_005392925.1. Classification (NCBI taxonomy): domain Eukaryota; kingdom Viridiplantae; phylum Streptophyta; class Magnoliopsida; order Malvales; family Thymelaeaceae; genus Aquilaria; species Aquilaria sinensis. The sequence continues at coordinate 265,587 of SMDT01003048.1, forward strand.
CGATTGCGAATTCACTTCCTCATTTCACATGAACTCACTCAAACTTCTTCCCTAAACGTTCAAACTAAAACCCTAGTTTCCTTGCATCATGGGTAAGGTTTTATACCCGTGGAAGACCTCATTCCTTGTCTGGATTTCAGATTTTCATCCCTGCATTCTTAGTTTTCTCTCTCTTGAGATAACTTTATTTTTCTAAGTTTAATAGAAATTTATGGAAGATTTGATTATTTTTTTTGTCATGGGGAGGATTTATATAAGTTATTTAGTTGATCTTGCATGCCCATTGATGTTTGTTTCGAGTTAATAGCAAGATTTCTGGAAGTTGCATATTTTGGATAGAATGTTTAGAAGAGAGGAAGAGTTGGAATTGTTTGTTTTATGGAATTTGAGATATGCATATGATTTTTTATGGATTTTATGACTTGAATGGATGTTTATATGATTTATGATTTATTGAGAATGCCTTGGTTATTTTACTTCCATTGGAATTTCATGAATTCTATGAATTGGTAGTCCTTTGGTGTGATAGTAAATAGATTTCTTGAGTAGCAAGACAGAGCTAACTATGGATTAGATTGTCTTGATTTCCTTTGATTGTTATGTATTTAACTTGAGCTGTTAAGCCTAATCACCTTAATGCCTAAAGTTTAATGGAGAGTTGTGTATGTAAGGAAATTTTATAGATTTTTTGCTAGAGCTCTGATTCTTGAGATTATAGTTGAGTATATGGTGTTTGAGATTATTGTTGCACAGGGAAAAATCTTTTGCATTTTTCAGGATGGAAAAATGTTAGGAGAAGCTTCTTATCTGCACAAAGAAGACAGCGAAGAGGCCGAAGAGTTAGAATCCTCTTCTTGAGTTTAAAGGGGAAGAACAGAATAGGAGATTTGAGATCTTGGTGGAGAAGCCTTTTAAGACTAACAGGCTGATTGATTGGGACACTCTTGGTGGCTTTTTGCAGTTGGTTATCCATCTTTGATTGCCAGGGCCCTATGTATAGTGAGCTTACCCTTCAATTTTTCACCACGCTTGAGATTGACACAATGAACATTAGCTAGACTTGGAATGATGTTACTACTCTGAGAGCTTAAATACAGTGACAATATTTAATGTGTCAATCTCCCAGGAGCTATGCATGTTCTGTAGGCCATCAGAACAATGCTCACTATATTACCCAAGTGGCCCTCTTGGTCTTTATGAAAATATATGTATATTCATCAAACCATAACACACATATTTACATTTATGCACACTATGGCAGCTAAGAAGGAAAACACTAGCACAAGTATTAGTTTTGGCTTCCACACATTAGGCAATCTTGTAAAGTTCTAGTGGCCAGCCACTGCACCTGTAAATTTCACTAATAAATTGTATTATTCTAGCCATGTAACTCCCTGTTTTCTTTGTTCCATTATCAAGTAGAGACTTAGAGCAAACCAATAAATTTTGTTTTACATCAAAATCCCACCTACGGATCAAGTTATGGATTTTTGAAGTTGGTTACCAAATTCTGACCAGATGAACAGTAACTTAGCCAACTTTGGAATGTCATATATTTGGCTACAGAGCTCCAAATTTAGAAATTATAAATTTTAGTTTAACCTCTATATGTAATCTATGTGTGGTCAAAATTTCATAGCCAAACTCATTATGTACAGTAATTATGGCTCTTGCAGTATAGGGTACCAAATCTGTACAACTAATGACCATAATGCCCATACAAAATTTCATAAAATTCATACAATTCATTTCCATGTGCAAAACCAACATGGGCAGGTTCTTACATGTCTTAAACACTTGGGAAAGTCATTCCCCTGAATTTAGAGGCATTCCATAAACATTAAACATAACTTTCTTTGGAACAGTTAATGAGTTGCAAAATGGACAGAATTGAACATTCAACCTCAAACATCACTTTATTGCTTCATATATCATCCATACACCATCCATGGTGTATTTACATGCATAGATGCATCATACATATTCCCTAGCTTAGTTGGATATGTACACTAGCTTCTTGAGGAGCCTTACAAACACAATGCACTCTAAAAACTTCAAAAGACAGCTGCTGCATAAGGCAAAAAGTACCAACACTAAAATTAGAAAATGTGCTCTAAAAATAATGAAACACCCCAGTTTAATACTAGACATATTGAAGTTCATGTACCTGAAATTTCACAGGAAAAATCAAACTAGAACTATTAGTTTGAACGTTCTTTTTCAGGTGTTCCTAAAAATGGACAGAAAGGGGAGTAAGCTCTTTGTAAAGAACTTAGTAAGGGCTTTCAATGTAAAGTCTTCCATAGAAACATACCACTTGAAATAAAAAGAAATAAAAACATACAAAAACAACACGTACACACAAATATGGCAACCATATGCACCAACAAACACATCAACAAACACATATAATGCTGGCAGCAATAACACATTAGGGTTAGTCCATAATCATTCACTAAAACAATGAGATATCACTTTAGTAACACTATGGCAGCCCTCCTCAAGCTTTTTATTGGTCTTAGGAGTCTTTTAGGTCTTAGTTAGTACTAACTTGGGCTCTAGAAACCCTTCTTTCTTGCTATCATCTTTAGCATGGTAACACTAAGGCCAAAACCTTGCCATGCTTTTTTCCCCTTAACCCATACTTGGTTCCTTGAGATTTTTTCTTTCTTCCAAGCATGGTCTTAGCTTCATGGATTTTTGAAAATACAGTAAACAATCCAAGAAACTTTAGAAAACCCTTACCTTTTGCTATGAAATCTGAAAACCCAAATAGAACCAAAATTAGGTTTTCTTGCACTGTTTGATGTCTTCTTTTCTTTCTCTTACTTCCCCTTGCTTTCATAAGGTATGGTGGATATGGAGGATGGTGGAGAAGGTTAAGGAAGAACCCTGGGCTGCTGGGGGAAGAAATTTAGAGGAAATGGCAAGAAAATGAAGATTTTTCTTCATTTATATATCATTTTGACCTTGGTGGCATATATGCAAATTTTTGAAACTTTGGCCAACACTTGGACAGATTATATCCAGTTATTTTGGCTGGGAAAATGATGTTTTTGACCACCTTGAACCTTGTCAAAGGTCGTTATAGCTTTTAGACAAAAAGGTGGATACTTGGATCCTTAGTTGGCATTATGCCATAAATGATCAACTTTGCCTTCTTAAGCACTTTGGTCCCCAACAATATCCTTAATTCCATCCATGTCCTTTCTTCATAATTCCATCCATGTCCTTTCCATAGCCATCTTTAGAAATTTGTGCAATTGAGTACCTAACTTTTGTAACCTTACAATTTAGTCCATAGGTTACTTGAAAATTAGGCAATGTGCCAATGCTTTCTTAAGGACCAAGCTATCATTGTTTTTTCCATTTAAGGGGGTGTATATTGAATACTTTACACTTCACAAATCATGCACTATGGTGAAAATTAAAGCATATAAGTTTAGGTCCTTATGTTGTAATTTCCCCATTTTGTGAAGGTGTAACCCATGATGTGGTGAAGTTTCATCTAGGAGAGAATAACTTTGAAATGAGTCTAGATGAGCTGTGGTGGCATTGTGGTTTTTACACCCAAGAGTTCATTGATTCTGACGATCACTAGGGCTTATTTGTGAGTTTGGCTCCACTGCCCTTACTTTGCATGAGTTTTGGTGCGAGATTACCAAGAATGCAGTTGTCTACCAGCCCACAACATCCAAGGCATCTAGGTTGAGATCGTCGACACTTCGATATGTGCATTATCTAATTGCCTAGTCTATTGTTGGCAGAAGGGAGAGTACGGGTGTGGTGACGAAGATAAAATTGTTTTACCTATATGACATTATCCATTGAGTGCGCTATCACTTGGGCATAGCCTTTGAATGGTGTATGAGAAATAACCTGTCATGCGAGGACTGGGGCTATTTGTGTTGGAGCATTTATGACAAGGTTGGCTTGGAGCCTCGAGTCCTTCATGTAGGAGAGGCATATTATAGAGGTGGCGAGGCCAGGGAAGGCCAACATGCATTCATTCAAGTCAATGAGGTTGCTGAAGAAGACCACTCTTCCCGACGGGATAATGAGGTTTATATTGAGGACCTAGGAAAAGATCTAGAAGGAGGAGGAAAGAGTTGCTACTGACACACAAGCTGCCTCCACATCTACTAGTGCTGGACTGCCCACATTATCTGATATTTTTCAAAGGCAGTAGCTTGTTGTGCAAGTCAGCATTCCAAAAGTTCCAATGGGTTGTTTCCTATATGTTTCTCCCTTGTGTTTGCTTGTCTCTTGATGAGTTTAAGCTAGGATTTGGCACTTAATTGGTTCATATTTTATTTCTACGTTATATTTAAACTTCATTTGGGTTAAGAAGGATTTCTACTAAATTTTGGAGCTGAATTGTAAGTTTTGGCAAATCTTGGAGCAGACATGCCTTGCAACACACCCATGTAATGCCTTACATGCCCATGTCCCGTGTCATTAATTGGTGAGATTTTTTAAGTTTTAGAGGAGTTACAAGACCTTGAACATGACTATGTACCAAATTGTGTTTGATTGCTGATTAGGGTTTTTTTTGGGTTATTTACTGAAAACAAAATATAGAGTCAAGGAGAGGTACAAAAACACAGAAAAAATAAAATAGTTTTCAAGAAGAAAGGCTGCTAAAGACGATTTTGATGATCAACATCATTTACTGAATGCCAGATCAAGGATTCGTTGAAGGAGAAGCAATTTAGAGAAGGAGACTTTTTTTCTTAATTTTTCTTTGATTTTGTTCTGTTTATTTTATGGCATTATAGGCTAAATTTTCCTACTCATGCTTAGAGTAGATGAGCCATAGGATGATTTTGTGATTGTGATTGCTTTATGGTTTAATATGATTATGCTTTTCTTGCAATCTATCCGATGTTCTTTGATGTGTTAGTTAATAGTAGCTAGTCTATTAATTCAATGTAGGATGATGAACATCAGACAGGTAGTATCCGATGTGTTTGTTGTGGATCACCATTGGAGAGAGGATATATTATGGTAACTGAGAGTAACAGGTGTGATATAATACCTCCAAATTAGGGTGAAACATAGTAATGGGTCATAGGACTAATAATGCATTCTTAGGAAGCATGGTAGGCCTTGACACCTTATTGGTGATTTAAGAATGGTGATTAGTGCAACGGGAATAATATGGAGCTAATCTAATTTAGCTAGTACTCCATAGTCCAAGTTAATCACAATCCTAGTAAACAAAAGTAAAAGCAATACAAAGGATTTCTAGAGGGATTCAATTCTAAGTATGAGATATCTTATTGTTGATTGTCTGAATTATTTTTCTAGTACCGGTATTTAGTTGTTAATTATTTATGCTACATTAGTTTAGTTTAGTTAAATTTTAGTTGGTTAGTTAAATCTTTAATTTTCGGATAGATAATAGAGAAAGGTTGAGTATGGTAGAGAAGCTTCATTCTTTGGTAAAAATAATTTTGGTACTTACCACTGCTATACTTTGATGATAGGTGCACTTGCCTGTGAGTTCAAATATTTATAAGTATAGAGAGATTTAACACATTCTTATTTATTATAGTGTAGTGGGAAAGGTTTGTGTGAACTACGATCCACACCATCAATCAAAGGGAGATGTTAAGATTCCGTATGTCCCTCATTAGACCTTTGCTAGAGCGATTCCTTGATGTAAGGGACATCCACTTATAAAGTGCCTTTTTCATTTATTTGGAGGGGCCTTTTTGTGGCATGAAGACCAATTTCCAGCTAGTCTCTTGGTGCAGCTATTAACTCTTTCTGGTAGGACATATGAGCGTCAAAGGCTACTAGATAGGTGCTTGCAGAACATAGTGTTACTTGTAGGGAACACATTTGCAAGTAGGGATGACAATTGGGTGGGTTGGGTCTGGTCATTCAAGTTCAAGTTTAATTAAGTCAGCATGTATTCGGGTCCAGGTCAGGTTATTTGTGTTCGGGTTGAATAGATTTTGGGTTCGGGTTGGGTCAGGCCGGGTTGATTTGGGTTCGAATCCAATCAGGTCCAGTTATCAGGTCTTAGATGAAATTCAACTTAATTGTTGAGTTTACTCGGTTCACTAATGTAAAAGCTAAAATGGCTACATCGATTCAATTTTTTTTTGTTTAATTTTGATTCAAATTTAATTTAAACATATACAAAAAATAATATAAAATTTATGAAGATATATTAATGCATTATTTCTTTAATAAAATACTCCATTAGTGTCAAGTTCTTTGCAACATTCACTATTCAACAATTAATATATGATTTTTTATTTTCAAAATTTTAGTATATAAATGAAAAATTATTATATTAAATAATAAATAAAGACCTATAGTTTTTTAAATATATAATTTTTAAATTTTTTTCTAACAAAAAATCTCCATTTGTTCTATTTTCTTTGCTCCATTTAATTTTTTTTGACTAGTTTGACTTGAATTTATTTATATTATTGTTTATTAAAAAATTTAAAAATATATATTTAAAAACTATAAGTTTTGATTTATCATTCATGTATAAATTTTTTTTATTTATATATTAAAATGTTGAAAATAAGAAATTATAGATTAATTGTTAAAAAATGAATGTGCAAAGAATTTGAGACAGAGGAAGTAATATGAATAAATTCAATTCAAACTATTTAAAAAAGGTTAAATATTTCAAAAAATATAGGACGGAAATAGTACTATAATTTCTAAAACCTAATTATTCCTATCTCTCAATCACCATTTCACTAATTGTTTCCCATAGCTCTCACTCATTCGCTCTACAACACAAAACGGATCAAAAAAATAGAAAAAGCCCATTCACATCTATTAAATCGTAAATTTTTTAAAGTCTTTGCTGACCATATATTTTAAGTTAAAATTGGGTCTTGTTAGGTTTAGTCATCGGGTCATTTTAGGTTTGGGCAGATCAGGCTTGGTTTGGGTTTTCTCAGGTTTCACTTTAGTCGGGTTTGGTATAGTTCGGTTCAAGTCATTGACTTTTCTGGTTAAATGGGGTCAGGTCGGGTGGATCAGGTCAGTTCTTTGGGTTGGGTCAAATTTTACCATCCCTATTCGCAAGTTCATTCCTTGTTGAAATCATGTAAAAGTAGGCCATCTAATGATAGTAGCCAGAGTCCTTAAAGCTAATGAGTTGGAGGAACCTATCCTTTTACCCTGTTGAAAAAGCTATGTAGCATTTTTATGGTGCTTGAAACCTCCTTGGCGTCCTTATCCTTAATAGGGCAACACAGTAGTAGACTTCCCATAGTCCTTTAGGTTTCAAGTCTTTATTCACTTTAAAGCCTAGCTTTTTCCCATAAGGCCGACCTTGTTGAGAACTCCTTTAAGCTTTACTTTTCGAGGGATTTCCCTAAATACTCATCCTAAGAAGTCTTCCCAAGGCTAGGTTCTTGAAGTACATCATCCAAAAAGGCTAATTCTCAGGGAGGAACCCTCCACCTAGGGGCCATAATAATAAGCCTAACTCTGGGAAAGGTTAACTACATTCGGTACCATCGTTTAAGAGGCCCATTTATAAGGTTAAAGCTGCTTTTTTGGGGGTAGCATACCACATGGTGGCAGAAGTCCAATAGGCCCATCTCTGAGGTTGAGCCTAGTGACCAGGAATTGCATGTTGCATGGGGACCAAAATCCATGAGGCTTAATTCGGAGGTTGAGAAAGTTTGGCGAGGAACACATGTTGCTCGTGGCCAAAATTATGAAGCCTAACGCCAATGCCAAGGCTACTCATTGGGGATCATATGTTACCTGGGAGCTGAAATCTATGAAGCCTAAATACTAGTCCAAGACCACTTATGGGGGATTGCATGTCATTCAAAGCCTGAAATACATAAGGCCTAACTTCTAGGCCCAGGACATTCGTTGATATCACATGTCACTTGGGGGCTACAATCCATAAGGTTTAACTCGTTGGCGAACACTTGTTATAAGGAGTTGAAATCCATGAAGCTTAACTTCAAAGTCGAGGCCACTCAATGAGGATAGCATGTTACTCGGGGGCCAAAATCTATGAAGCTTAACTTCAAGGTTAAGTGCACTCACTGGGGATCACATGTCACTTGGGGGCCAAAATCCATGAGGCCTAACTCTGAGGCCAAGGCCACTTGTTTGGTTTGCACATTACTCGGGGCCCAAAATCTATTAAAGCCATCTCTGAGGCTGAGGTCGCTCGCCCAGAATGCATGATTGCCTGAGAGTCAAAATGCATGAGACTTAACTTCATGGCCAAGCCCACTCATAGGGGATCACATATTACCTAGGGGTTGAAATCTATGAGGCCTAACTTTAAAGCCAAGCTACTTATCGGAGATCACTCGAGGGCAAAGATCCATGGGGTTTAACACCGATGCTGAGGCCACACACCAAAATCGCCTATTACTTAGGGCCCAAGATCTTGGAGGGCCGTCTTTGGGGCCATGGCCACTCGTCGGTGAATGCATGTTGCTTGGGAGTTGAAATCCATAAGGCTTAACTCCGAGGCTGAGGCTAGTCATTGGGCATTGGATGTTACCTGGGGGCTAAAATCTATGAGTGCTAACTTTGAGGTTGATGTCACTCGCTGTCTGATGTCACCTAAGGGTTGAAATCCATGTGGCATAATCGAAAGAACATGGCCACTCACCATGATGACATGTCACATAGGACCAAAATCCATGAGCCCTAACTTTGAGGCTGAGGCCGCTAGCCGAGGAATGCATGTCACAAGGGGGCTGAAATCCATGAGGCCTAACTTCAAGGTTGAGGCCATTCACTGAGATCACACACCACCAAAGGGCCAAAATCCATGTATCAAGTCCTTGGGAAGGTCTTTCTACCTGGGCTCTCCTGCCAAGATGCCAGGTCTCAAGGTCTCATCCTAAGATGTCTAGTCTTCAAGGACATTTCTTGACCTATGACCTTCTATCAAGATGATAGGTCATTGAGACTAGGTTCTATTCAATGGGGGTGTAAAAAGGTGGCTTCCCTCCTCATAGGAGTCTTTCTGGAAACTATTTCCTAGGTATTTTTCTAGCCTTTACTTGAATAAGCATTTCCTCAAGGCTTAAAGGACTTCATGGGAGCATAGATTTTCTTGTTTGCTTTTTTTAGTTGCTTTTTCAAGCTAGCTCCCTCATTCCTTTGGTCTAGCTCAAGTCCGATCACACCATTTATGCCACTTTAGGCCTTATATTACCCATGCATGTGAAAACTAGAGCGTTCCCAAAAGTGCCTATGATATGGATAAACATTATGTGTGCAAAGGATATGTGCCTATATTGCATCCACGTAGTGAGGATCACCTTCATGGTGACCATGCCTAAATGGTGCACCTAAAACCAATACCTTCCTACATGATTCATCATGTAGAAATCAATGCACAGGCAGCATCTTTTTGCATTTTCTCATTCATGTAATTTTAATAATAATAATAATAATAATACTTCACTATTTCAGAACATACAAATCATGTACTGAAGGCATTATTCTTGATTGAAATAATTTTGGAGAGTCTACTTGTTAGCTTCAAGGAAAATGTAGTAATTTTATTAAGAAACCCATAGCCTTGGCATAATGTGGATGGGGCATGAAGCTAGATGAAGGCAATTTCACCATCAAGGATTTTGTTTTATGTCATAAGGAAAAGGGCTGTAAGATTGGTCATCATGAATGAAGTCACTTTTTAAAGAGGTTGCTCCCACCTTGGGATAGTCATCCATAAGGCCACTCACTGGGAATATCACTCTAACTTGGGGGCCATCGGGGCAAGAAAGCCCAACCTTAAGGCAAGATAAGCCATCAGGTCCTTAAGAAGGTTTCTCCACCTAGGGCTTGCCTATAAGATGCCAGGTTCTTGGGGAGGTCACTTGACTTGGGTCTTCATCCAAGAAACCCTTTTCATCATATGGTTTGGTTTGGCACCCGATGCAAAATATAAAAAAAAGTCTTACCCCGATGCTTCCCCAAGAGATGAGGACTTACTTGATTCTAGTCTACTAGAATTGTATGCTTAACCCATGAGAAAATTTCCAACGGGATACTAAAATTATGTACCAGGCTCATGAGAAAGTTTGCAATGGGCTATTGGGGGATTTCATAAGTCATTAATGTCTCACCATCAGAGTTATTTTTTTAGATTGGATAAGTCATGTGCATGCCATGCACAGCTAATTATACTCATTGGTATAAGACATTTTTCTGTGGGATATTTGTCTTCATAATGTGGCTATTGCCTCTCCTACCACTAGCAAAGGGCAAGGTTTTTTACTACGAATGGTCCAATATCTTATGTGTCAGGATCATCACTTTTCCTTACATATACATACAAAAGCATGTGGCCACTAGAAGAATGCAAATAATACATGGGAAAATATTATTCATGCTTAATCATTATTGTGCACTAGTGGGAGCTCGAAGTCCTTTTACTCTGCATGCTTTTCCAAGTAGGTGCCAATATAAATATTCTGCCCATGCATATAAGCTTTTAGTTCAAGCTGCAAACATGCAGACATGTTTCCCAAGGTCTCACATTCCATGAAATGTAGCAATTAAAGGGCTCAAACCATTGCCTCGTGATCACAATTTATACCTGGACTTTTATTTTTCATGCACATGTCCATTATCGTTCCTATAGGCATACACATATCCATAATAGCGTTTAATTTTCATGCAAATACTTATGCTGAGACATATTTGGTGCTTCTTGACATTAGTACCCATTTTTTTCTTTGTTTTGTTTTAGCCTTGTATGGCTTCTTTTGTCACTTTCCTACCTATGTAATCTTCTCCCATAATTGGTTCAAGCCATTATCACAAAAAATTATTTGCTTCAATAGTGGGGCAAAAAAAGGCAAATGACGAGTCAAGCCCTAAATTAACCAAAAAGGATCAGTAGAGTCACAAAACTTTATGCATGACATTATGTCAAATTGGCAAAACAAAGGAGGAAATTTTAATAGTTTAAAGAGGAACCTTGGGAAAATGTGGAAGCTTTGCTTTTTAATAATAAAAAAGGAAAGGAATCTTTTTTAAATTAAATTAAATGGTAATTTTTTTAGTTAAAAATTAGCATAAGAAAAATTTGAATGGAAGTGGTATAAAAAAGTTGGAAAAATTGTATAATAGGCATACTGCTATATGTATATAGGTAGTATGTAAGACTAATTTTAATAGGGTAATAAATATGGGCAATGGGGATAAAGGTCATAATTCCATGAAGAAGTAATTAAAGGATAAATGAGTAAATGAGAAAAAGTAGAGTGAGCTTTATTAAAGTAATGCATTTGCTCAATATGGGTAAATGGTAGTCAGATTTAATTGAGAAATGGTTGTTAGAGAAAATATGCCTAGTCAATGAAAGAGGGGGGTGTAAGAAATAGATGGAGAAAAATTTAATGCTCATTTAGCTCACCATCCTCTAGTAGATGTTTAGTTATGTGAATGTGAATGTGAAGAGGAATAAATTGGAGCTGTACTATAAGATGTGATTGCAAGAAAGGTTGTTAGAAGAATAAACAAAGAAAGTATTGCAAAGATGAGTATTTTGTTGCATGGTTTACAAGTGGTTAATTTTTTGGGGTGAAAGAACAAACACATTCAAGACAATGTTCTTCACTTTGTGCAGTGGCATGAACAATTATCATATTAATGGGACACTATTCGATCATACTAAAACATGTTTCATGTATACTAAAAAGCTATTATGGGGTAGGGTTTTGAAATAGGACATGTAGGGAAAAAAAGTGGGTAGTAAAATGAAGAACAATACAAAAAATTTTTGAAGGTTAGTTGCATGACCAAAAGCATAGATTCATCATGTGATCTGCAGCATAACATGTCAAATTGTGAACTTTTCATGTGATCTGCAGCATAACATGTCAAATTGTGAACTTACATATATTATGGAAAGTGTTAGTTGTAAAACACTCTTTCAAAAAAGTTACATAAGTAGGTAGGAAAAGTGATATGTGTTAGCACTTGTGAGAGGCCTCAATGTAGGTGCCGCTTGGGCTTATGAACCTAAGTAAAGGTCAAAATGAGTGTTAACAGCCTATTTCCAAAAGATGTTAGAAGGACTTAGCAGAGCATAATATTCAAGTGAAGCTAGTTACTTTATATTTAGTATATACCATTTTAGTTTTTAACATTTAAAGTTTTTTGGGTAACAGAATTCGAAAATATGGAACCACACTACTGTTAATGCAATAATGGAGGTTAAGAATACTGCATTGGAGTTGAACATGTCATTGAATGAAGATGATGGCATTTGTGGAAGTGCATGGGATGTGTGTGGGCTACTAGGAGTAAAAGTGTGTAGCAGTGAGGCAGTAGGAGTTGATGGAGTGCCTTATGAGTTGGAAGAAATAAGAGAGGTAGGGCATATAGAATTCAATTAGAACGAGGAAAGGGACTATATTGACGATGATTGGGATTACTTGATGCTAAAGTTGAAGAAACTAGTTAATGACTGAGACTTAAATGATTTTGAACTAATCCAGTTTGAGAGTGTGGAGGCAAGCCAATTCTATTACAAATATGCAAAGATAATGGGTATTAGATTACATAAAGATTAAATTAAGAGGTACAAGAATAAGGACATTGTTTTCTAGTAGACATGGGTGTGTTCAAAAGTGGTAAAAGTCCGGCTCAAGCTCTAGAAGAAAATAGGTAGAAGGAGGCAACGAGGCTGAATATGTGTGATTGTAATGGTTAGAAGGTATACATTCATTTTAGAAGCATTTTCTAGGCAGCAAGTTGAAGCTGTATCAGATTATAAGCTTGAAAATAACTTTAAAAGAAGACACACTAGACCTTAGCTTACAAGTCATTTGAGTCCACTTGAGTGCCATGGTAGAGAGCTTTACACCCTTATCATGTTTATCCACATTCAAGATGAAATAAATGTAGTAGAAAACTATGTATTGATGATATACGTTGAAAATGCTAAGGAGAATGTGTACCATGTAGGTTGATACGCGATGGTGGTAAGAAAAAAGTTGTAAAGTATAAGGTTGATGAGGACAATTTAGAATGCTTATGTCATCTACTCAAATGTAAGATTAGTGGAACATTGTACCATTTGATCCTTTATTATGTTGTGATAAAATATCATTTTTGAATGATAAGGTATAATATAAGAATTACACATCGATCAGGTTCTCTAGCAACAACTGAGTTTTAGTCAAAGTTAAGCTTTACCTAAAATGCAAGATATAAAATTCACTAAGTGTTAAAATTCACACACATAAAAACATGGCATTTCATTCATGTAAAAGTTAAGTGCATCGGCTGAATGATATCGGCATCTTCTAGTACATATGTTCTGAATACCCAAATATCAAAAGTACTTTGACAAATTGCTTCAGCTATCTAGGCACAATACTTCTTCACATCATTTACATGCTAAGTATTCTTCAGGTCAATTTTAAAGCTATTTTGGAGTTCATATACTCTTGGTTTGACTTCTTTTGAGATGAGGTAGATTTCTTCCCAATTTGCCAAACCCAAAGTACCCCTTATGCGGGCCTTAGGTTTTACAATTCCACTTTTCACAGAACTAAGTCTTTAGCCTTTATCCCTTTGGGCTTGATGTTTTGGTTGCTTGATAGATCAACCATCTTTTGGAAGGCTTGTCTCCTAAGCTCGTCTATTTCCAGATGTTCCTTAATCAGGTCAAGCTTGACTTTTAGGCCAACCTTGTACTTTTTTTAGTCAAATACCTACACTCCAATTAAAGAATGTGCTACTAGAACTTTGGCCCTATAGATGATAGAGAATGGGCTTTCTCTTATTGCCTTCCTGGTGTTGTGTGATAACTCCATAACACACTTTGTAGTTCTCTAGGCCATTTTCCTTAGGCTTCGTCTAACCTTTTTTTAATTGTTTCTTTTAGAGTTTGCTTAGTGACTTGAACCTGTCTATTACTCTAAAGGTGCACCACAAGGGCACAGTAACTTTTAATTCTAAGGCCCTTTGTGAACTCTTGGAATCCTTTACCAATGAATTACATTCCATTTTCCACCACTAACCCTTGGACAACCAAGCCTGTAAACAATGTTCCTCTAGACAAATTTCTAGATATCTTTGGCTGATATACTAGCTATTGGTTCAGCCTTGATCCATTTGCTTATGTAGTTAATTACTATTACACAGTATTTTACCTCTAGAGCTGTCAAGGGAGGTCTTTTGAAGTCAATTGCCCACAAAGTGAACAGACAAGGCAGCTTAGCCAAACTAAGTACTTCAAATGGTAACCTTTGTACTTGGGAGTGCTTTTGGCATTTGTAACAAAATTTGAGTAATATTCTCTCATCCTAACTAAGGGTGGGACAAAATTATCCCTACTGAAGTACCACCCCAAACAAGGCATTTGTGCTAGTGTGAGATTCGCACATTCCTTCATGGACCTATTTTAGGATATCTTCAGCATTTTCTTCTATGATTCAGTTTTATAATGGCCTAGAGTACCCTTGCTTGTACAATTCTTCACCTATCAAGAAGTATCTTTATACTTTTTTCTTAATTTTGGTAGTGATAGCCGAAGTGCTATCGCCCTGGTCCACTGACTTCGGAGAAAGAGGGAGCCAAACACCTAAGGTATACAACCTTGGAAGCCCCATCGTACGAACCTCGGAAAACTACCATATCGCCTCTCCAGTAGAGGATGAGTGAACTGACTTTGGAAGAATAAGAACACCTCGAAGAAACGGTATCACCCCGGGGAGAGGTCCTTGCTCATCCCCCTAAAAGGTAACGTCGGCCGAAGGGACCTCGGAGGAGCGATGGGTGCCACAAAGGAGTCTCTGACATATTCGCCCGTACGCACTAGACGTCAACCTCAAGCACTTTAACAGGCCACTGCAGTCTGCGCTCTGACACGCAGAGACACGCTTCTCGACAAACCACTGCCCGATAAAGCCTGCAGGCGACTAGCCACTCTTCTGCTCAGAGGTACGGATGGCATCCGTCCATACACGTGTCACAATCCAAGGGGCTCATTTTCTCCTATTTACAGTAGGGGAGGCTCTCAGTAAAAGGGGGGCTCCAGGTTCTAGCTTCCTCCTCTCTTTCCTCTGGACATGCCAGAAAACGCCTCCAGCGAGATTCTTTCCCTTCTGTGCATACCAGAGAAATATTCCCGGCAAGTCTATTTTGTGCTTACTCTTCATCATTTAGAGGCACTGACTTGGGCATCGGAGGTTCCTCCCTGGAAAACCATTCCGGGGACCTCCTAACCCCTTTTTTCTGCATGTTTCAGGCCGGACTACTTGGGGGCATCCCCTTTTTAGGCTCTCTCCAGCACCGAAAACCCTTCTCGGCCACCGCTATCCACCATCGGACGGCCGTGCACGACATTCCTCAGGAAGTCCCTATTACCCCCGTCGTGGAGCCACGGCGGGAACATAAATGGTGGCCAACCCAATGCCATCAGGTAGCTTCACGGGGATCTTCGAGCAAAAGCCCCTCCTTTAAGTAATTCTTCATGGGAACACTTTACCCTTCTCGATATGCATGATGTGTAGGCTATTGATACTCAAAGCTTCCAATACTTCCCCACATTTAGGCGATTTCACTAGGGCTTTAACTTCAGCATTTTCCTTTTGATGTACCTTTTGTACGTGCACTTGATTGAATTTTTGCATTAGCTTTTTCATGAGATCAAAATATTTTTTAAGTTTTGGCTCTTTGGCCTTATATTCTCACTTCAATTGATGAACTAATAGCTGAAAATCATTATAAGCTCATATTAACTTGACAAACTTGACACTGACATTCCTAGCCAAATTTAGGCTAGCAATTAAGGCTTTAAATTCAGTAATATTATTTGTTATTGAGAAACTAAATTTAATCACCTTGGAGCTCTCCATCCCTTTAGGACATCGAAGCACCCTAAGAGGCTTTGTCAACAAAAAGGCTCTTATTGGATCCCTCATATTCTATGGTAGATGCTTCTTGTTTGACACTTTCTGGGAGTTTAGCTATGAAGTCAACTAAACCTTGCGTCTTAATTGCTTTTCTTGATTTGTAGACAATTTCATATTCTTTGAGTTCAACACACCACTTGAACAATCATCATCATAGGTGATCAACTCTTTTCATGACATTTTTTAGCAAAAGTCTACTTTAAAAAATGTTTGTATATCCTTGGAAATATGGCCTTGGTACTTACAAACCGGTAGAACAAAGTGTTTTCCCTCCTTCAACTACTGAAGTATGTGCAGCTCAGCTAACTATGCATTTTATTTTGTCTATGCTTCTTGGCACTCTTCATTCCAGTAAAACTTCTCTCATTCTCCTTTCTCAATATCCTTTACAAGTTTGAAACCTCTTTTAGACTATCTGGTAAGGATTTTAAAAAATGGTCAACATTGGTCATTATACCAGGAGATGAACTGGCTTAGTACAGTTATACTCCCAGTGACCTTTTGTGCATTTTTTTTATAACTGTGAGGTGTACAGGTTAAGGAGTGTTCTAATCTTCTTTAGGTTCACATCATTACCTTTTTTTAAGACCATGAAGCTGAGGAACTTCCCCACATTACACCAAACACACACTTATCCAGATTTAGGTGTAGGTCTAACATCCTTAGATGCTGAAACATTTCTCAGATGTCCTCAATATGGTCTTTCAAGTATCAACTTTTCATGTAGACTTCCATGTTTCTCCCAATTTGGTATGTGAACATTTTTTCTATAACACGTTGATAAGTGGAATCAGCATTCTTCAAACCGAGTGGCATTCACACATAGCAGAAGCACCCACATCAGTAATGAAGGAGGATTTTTCTTTATCTATGAGTTCATTCAAATTCTATGATACCCACTAAAGGCATTTATGAAGGTTAGGGTTTGATATTTGGCTACTTAGTTTATAAGATGGTTGATTGAATGTACAAGATAAGAGTCCTTCAAGCAAGCATCATTGATTTTGATAAAGTCTATGCATATCCAAAGTTTGTCAATCCCTTCTTTCGTTGCTATTACTGTGTTGTTAAGCCAACTGGGATACTTTACTTCCCTTGCTACACCTTCCTCTAAAAGTTGCCAAAACTTCTTGTCCAACAAAGGCTTTTTTGTGGCAAGCAATATTGCATTTCTTTTGGCTAACAGGTCATGCTTCAGGATCTACTTTAAGACTAGGCTGGATATGTCTAGACTGATTTTGGAAATATCCTTCAATGAATAGGCAAAGAGACCTTTGTTAGAAATTAAGGAAGATACAAGATATGTTTTTCCCTTATAAGACATAGATTTTCCCACACGGGTAGTTCACCCATAGATCAACTCTACATCTTTGGTATCCACCTGCTCATCCTTGGCTTTTGAAGTTTTCGAGAATGGTGCTCCAAAAGTCTTAAAAGGCTAAATGGCCGAGGTGTACATACACAACCTTAATGGTGCTTGTTGAGCCTTGGTGAAGACCTTCCTGACTTTAACTTGATCAATGAAGATACAAGCGTCACCTTATTCAGCTAGAAAGGTGAATGCCAAATACTTCACATAAATCCTCATGTGAAAGTTCCCTTGAGTTTGCCTTCCATTGATGGCATTGTAAGGAGATGGGATATTGAGGACAATGAACCTCATCGTAACCAAACTTTAGAGTTCCACATCATCTTTGATGGCTTTTCCCCTTACCATGAAAGGTAGGTCCATCCAGTGAAAGGTAGACAACTTGTCTAGGCTTACGCCAAATGTAGGAGAGGATATTAGCTTTAGCTTTTCTTGGGAGATGCCCAAGCTGGGAAGGGTATGGGCGAATAAGACATCAAATTTTGAGCCGTCATCATTGATAGCCAAACGCTATCGCCTCTATCTGGCCGAACTCCCTGCCACAGTAATGGCCAGAAGAAGCTGGCGCTACCCGAGAAAAGGTGTGATCAGGCACCTCGGGAGATAGCCGAAGAGCTCCGAGCCCGGCACGCCAGGACACTACTCGCCCCCCCCAAGGTCGTGAACTGATCACCTTCGGAAAATTGTCACCTGACATAGCGAGCCGAACACGATATCCCCGAAGGCGGAACTCCCTGAAGCTGGGAAACCCCGAACTCAGGGCTTGTTTCCCGAAGAGGCTCTGTCCGTACCAAAGGACGACCTCACCCAGGGACCTCGGGAGTACGGCAGGGGTATTTATGGAAGCATTTAAGGAAGCCTCTGACACATCCATTCACAGACGCCACAAGCCGCCTCAAAAGGCGCTCTACCACGCTGACGCCATCAAAATCACATCATGGCCCGTCTCAACACATGGCTCAAGGCAACCTGCTACCAACTATCTGTCCCTTACGCCCAGAAATTCAGGAACATCCGACCGAACACGTGTCGCGATCTGAACGGGCTAGGCACTCCTATAAATACCAGGAATTAATACTTGACACGAAGTTGGTGGGTTGGTTGGCTGGCGAAATACGGCTCCCATTACCAGGAAAAACTCCTCAGCCCTTTGTGCTATTTTCTCCGCCTTTCTCTCAGCCACCACTGACTTGGGCGTCGGAGGCTCCCCCCCGGAAAAACACTCCGGGGCCCTCCTAACCGTTTTGTTTCTGAGCTTTCAGGCACTCTCCTTTGGGCTGTCCAGTCCACCAGGCGTTCTTCCTCCTAGAAGTCCCTCCACCAGTCACTATGACTATAAACGATGAGGCCCCTGGCCATCATTTGGCGCCGTCTGTGGGAACCCGCTCTGAGATCGCCGTCGTTGAGACTCGGCGTTCTAAGGACAAGGGACTCCCGAGGTCCCCGTCCGCGCCTGAGATACAACCGGTTGCTGAGCAAACACTCCCAGGGACTTCTGCGCCCGAGGAAGACCGCCCTCTGGTAGTCACTATGAGTTTCTTGAAGGACTTTCAGCGTGCGGCCGTGTCTGAAATGACACAGCAGATCGGCCGAAGGTGGCCACAGCAAGCACAGGCCCAGAGACCCCCCTCAGTAACACGCCCTCGGGAGAGGAGCCCCAAGCCCACACATCGCAGTTCGGGGAATGGAGACCCTCGCGAAGAATCATCCACAGAAGTTATGGCCCTCGGGAAACGTTGTGTGGGACAAACCAGGTCCAAGCAGCCGAGAGTCTCACAGCGAAGCAGTTCGTCAACTGAGGCCAGGTCCTTGTCCCCTCAGCGCCGAACTCGCCCCTCGAAGAAGCGCCGACGATCCCCATTCCCTGAAAAAGGCCCTAGCGCCACAGTGCTCATGGAGAAGATATTAGCACGGCTGGACAGAGTGGAAAAACAAGTGGCCAGAAGATCCGTTGGGGCCAGACCCTCGGGAACATCCTGGGAAGATGACCCCCCTTTTCACTCAGGCCGTCGTTGAAGCAGCCATGCCAGGCGAGTTCAGAGTACCTCGGTTGGAAATTTATGATGGCCGTACTGATCCGCAGGCCCACCTGACGAAGTACAGACGGAGCATGATAATACACGGTGCTGATGACGCTACCATGTGCAAGTGCTTCGAAGTCACCCTCACAGGGCCAGCCACGGCGTGGTACAATTCCTTGCCTCCAGGGACCATTACTGAGTTCCGGGAGTTGTCCACAGCCTTCACCCAGCAGTTCATTGGGAGCAGACCTACTGCGAAGATGCCTGTACAGATGTTCGACATAGAGCAGAGGAACGGAGAAACCATCCGAGACTATGTCGAAAGATTCAACAGAGAAGCTCTGAGCGTCCCAGACTTCCGGCCCGAAATCCGCATTCTTGCTATGACACGGGGCCTTCGGCGAGACTCACAGCTGTTCTATGAGTTCTCAAAGGACCCCCCGGAGACCCTCGGAGAATTTTACCGTAGGGCGGAGCAACACATGACAGTCGAGGAACTGAGGATGGCTGGGCCAAAGTCTGATCATCACCACGCCAAAGGGTCCAGTCAACAAGCTCGGCATCCTACCGAACAGGCAGGACGACCTCGGAGGATGCGGGGAAGGAAACCCCAAAGTTTCACACCATTGAGCACTACACGGACCAACATTCTCATGGCGCTGGAAAGGCAGGGGAAGCTAATTCGGCGGCCAAGGGCCATGGCCGCCGATAACAAAAAGAATGCCAAGAAGTTCTGCCAGTTTCATCGCGACCACGGCCATGACGCCGAAGATTGCTTCCAGCTGAAGAAGTACATAGAGTCGCTGATAAAACAGGGCCAACTTCGGAAATACCTGAGGATGCAACCCCCGAAAGGCAGAAAAATGGAGGAAGAAAGGGCTGAAGATGAGGACTATGACTCCGACAGGCGGAGAAACCGAAGTCCAAAAAGGCGCCCCCCACCTCCAGCAGGGGTGATCCAAACCATCACCACGGGGCTCCCATCCTCGGAAAGAAAGCGGAAAGCCAGAGAAATTGCAGTCATGGAGTATCAAAAGTCCATCAAAGAAACTGGCTCGCAAAGATAGCTCCACCGTCGTCTTCCCCCCACAACGATCCGCTGCTGATCACGACAAAGATAGGGAACTGAGGCGTCAAAAGAGTGTTGCTTGATGATGGCTTAAAAGCTGACGTCCTATTCTCGCACCTGCTGCCGAGCTTGGGCATCTCCAGCAGCGAACTAAAGCCTGTCACCTCGCCCACTTTTGGGGTTCATTCATCCGAACTCCACGACCTCGGATAGATCGACCTCCCGTTGATGATGAGGATCGGAAAGGGACTTCGGTACTCCCGAGGAGCAGATGAATTGTACGCATCCACAATGGCGAGATTCATCGTCATGGACGTCCCATCCTCGTACAACGTCATCCTTGGAAGACAGACAATGGGGAACCTGCATATTCGCCCTGATGTGAAGTACTTGACTGTCACATTCGCGACCAAGGATGGAGACGCAGAGGTCTTCCTAGACCAAGCCGAGGTAAGAAAGGTGTTTGTAAAAGCACGAAAAACTCCGGCGAGCAACCTCGCGCAAACGATGGAGGCAAAGGTGCTAGAAAAAGGCAAAGAAGAAGATCTCGCCAAAGCAGAAACGGAAGCAGTAGAGCTTGTCCCAGGTCAATCCACCCAAATAGGGAAGAGCTTGGCCGAAGGTGACAAGGAAAATCTTGTATCCTTTTTGCTAGAAAATAAAGATCTGTTTGCCTGCTTGCCAAAAGATATGCCGGGGGTAAACCCTGGCATAATACAGCACAGCCTCAAAGTAAGCCCGGAAGCAAGGCCTGTCTGGCAAAAGAAACGAAGCATCTCATCCCACAAAAGCAACTTTGTCGAAACCGAAGTCCAGCGTCTCCTAGATGCTGAAGTTATCAGGGAGGTCAAGTACCCCGAATGGTTAAGCAACGTGGTCATTGCCACAAAAGAAGGTAGCAGCAAACTCCGGATGTGCATCGACTTCAGAAACTTGAACGATGCTTGCCCGAAAGACTCATACCCTCTGCCGCCAATAGATCAACTGGTAGATTCAACTGCTGAGTATGGGCTCCTAAGTTTCCTAGACGCCCTCAGTGGCTACCATCAGATAAGGATGAACCCCGAAGATGAAGAGAAGACTGCCTTCATCACCGAGGGAGGAACATATTACTATATCAGGATGCCCTTCCAGCTCAAAAATGCAGGAGCCACCTACCACAGGCTGATGCACAAGGTCTTCAAAGACCAAATGGGGAGAAACATGGAGGTGTATGTTGATGATATGATAGTCAAGAGCAAGCTGCCTGGCTACCACGTTGCAGATTTAGAGGAAACCTTCCAAAAGCTCAGAGCCTTCGGGATCCGCCTTAATCCTGAGAAGTGCATCTTCGGGGTGACCTCGGGAAAATTCCTTGGGTGCAGGGTATCCGAGAGAGGCATCGATGCTAACCCCGAGAAGATTGAGGCTCTGCTTGAGATTCCGAACTCCTGCCACAGTCAAAGATGTGCAGAGACTCACCGGAAGAATAACCTCTCTGAGCAGGTTTTATTTCCAGGTACGGAGATAGGTGTCGACCCCTCCTCAAAATCCTCACAAAGGCAGCAAAAATGGAAGGCGACCTCGGAAGGAATGATCATCCTTGGGATGAAGATTGCCAAAAGGCCTGGGAAGAACTCAAAGTCTACCTGGCCAGCCTGCCGACTCTGTGACAACCTCGGGAGGGAGAGCCCCTCGTACTCTACCTCGCCGTTACAGAAAAGGCTGTGAGCTCGGTCCTCGCGAAAGAAGAAGGGCCAATGCAATGGCCGGTCTACTATGTCAGCAAGTCCCTGCATGGCGCCGAAATCAGGTACCCTTTGCTTCAAAAAGCTACATATGCCTTGGTGCTTGCAGGGAGAAGCCTGCGACCATACTTTCAGGCTCACCCCATCATCGTCCGAAGTAGTCTGCCGCTACGGGATGTCATGAAGAGGGATGATCATTCGGGAAGGCTCTCCAAGTGGTGCATAGAGCTGGGCGAACACGAAATCACGTATGAGCCTCGGAAGGCCGTAAAAGCTCAAGCACTGGCAGATTATATCGCCGAAATACCCATCACTAAGGAGAGCCATTCAGATCCAAAAGAGGGTGAGCCAGAATGGACCTTGCACGTAGATGAAGCCTCAGGATCCGAACACCAGGGAGCTGGAGTAATTATCAGAGGCCCCGAAGGCCTAGAAGTAATGAAGGTCATCAAGTTCAGTTTCAACGCCACCAACAACATGGCCGAGTATGAGGCCCTGGTAGCAGGATTACGCCTGGCCGGAAAAATTGGCGTGAGAAACTTGAAAGCCCATAGTGATTCCCAGCTGGTGGTCCGGCAAGTGGCAGGGTACTATGGCGCGAAAGACCCGACCTTGGCAAAATACCACGAGCTGGTAGCAAAGCTCATCCAAGAGTTTGACGCCGTGCGGATCGAAAATGTACCCCGGCGGAATAACACTGAGGCCGATTGCTTGGCGAAGTCGAAAACATACACCGAGGTGCTAGACCATCCGAGCATCTCAGCGCTGAGCATAGTGACCTCGGGAACAGGGTGGAAGGATCCAATAAAAAGATACCTCGCAGAGAATTTGCTCCCCGAAGACCCCGGCGATGCTGCAGGACTGCGAAGACGCTCCGGAAGATTCTTCCTGATTGGCGAAGAGTTATACCGACAGGGATATGCGAATCCGCTGCAAAAATGTGTGGATGAAGAGGATACTGAAATGGTCCTTGAGGAAGTTCACGAAGGCATGTGTGGTTCACACATTGGAACTGATGCCCTTGCAGCAGTGATACTCCGCCAAGGATACTTCTGGCCTACCCTGAGAAAGGACGCAAGACAGTTCGGCCAGAAATGAGGTAACTGCCAGAGACATGCAAAAATCCAGAGGACACCCTCGGAAATGGTAACTTCGGCAGACTATCCTTGGCCCTTCGAAGTCTGGGGTATAGACCTTATTGGGCCACTCCCCACAGCACCCGGAGGCGTGAAATTCTGCGTGGTAGCAGTGGACTATTTCTCAAAATGGGTAGAGGCAGAACCACTAGCAACTATCTCGGCAAAAGAAGTGCAGAAGTTCGTATGGAAGAACATCGTATGCAGATTTGGCATACCGAGGGTACTAGTAGCTGATAATGGATCCCAGTTCATAGACAAAGGATTCCAAGAATTCACCAGCGACCTCGGAATGAAGATGCACTTCGCCCAGTAGCTCACCCCCAAAGCAACGGGCAGGTGGAAGTATCGAATAGGACCATAAAAGATGGCCTGAAATAGAGACTGGGGGAAGCCAAGGGGAATTGGCCAGGAGAACTCCAAAGTATATTATGGAGCTACCAAACGACGCCCCGAAGAGCCACAGGGGAAACTCCTTTCCCACTCATCTCCGAAACGGAGGCCATTATCCCAATAGAGATAGTTCGACCTTCGGTACGGGTGCAAGTATTTGATGAAGGTGGTAACGACCTCGGCCTAAGAACCAATCTCGATCTGGTGGCCGAACACAGAGAAATAGTCGAGCTGAGAAGAAAAGCTTACCAGCAAAGAGTGGCCGTGGCTATAAACTTACGGGCCAGGCCAAAAGAAATCAAGAAGGGAGACCTCGTTCTCCGAAAGGCCGACTTCGCACCCCGAAGGCCATCCCATGGCGTACTTCGCGCAAACTTGAAAGGACCCTATCTGGCCCTTGCCGAAACAACGAAAAGGCGTGTACAAGCTTGGCGACGTCGAAGGCATAGAATTGAAGAACAATTGGCACTCGGGCGCCTTGAAAAAATTCTACGCTTAAGGTTGAGCGGAGGAGGTATGTTGAACAAAAAATGTTCTAAATATATAGTAGTATCTTGAGAAAATTTCTTAAGTGCAGAAATGAACAATATTCCGTGAAAGATGCTCGCCATGATAAAGCGTAGATATGGCTTTCCAAAGTCCCTTGAGCCGCCACGCTCGGGAAAGATGGAAAACAAAAATCTCGCAGAAGTACTCGCCGTAGCCAGCGCTGAGATAATTTCCCGAGCTCCCTTGAGCGAACGTGCTCGGGAAAATGGGAAGTGAAAAATCTCGCGCTGAGATAATTTCCCGAAGGTTTTCCGAAGTCCCTTGAGCAAACATGCTCGGGACAACTGGAAAAACAAAAATTTTGACTGAAGGTTTTCCGAAGTCCCTTGAGCAAACATGCTCGGGACAACTGGAAAAACAAAAATTTTGACTGAAGGTTTGCCGAAGTCCCTTGAGCAATCATGTTCGGGAAAAATTGGAAATGCAAAAGCCTGCAAAAAGACTTAGTCAAATTTTCTCAGACTTTCCAGAATGTCTCTCGAGTAAAACGTACTCAGGACAAAGGAAGGTAAAAAAGTTTCTTTGATCGCAGGTTTTCCGAAGTCTCTTGAGCGAACGTGTTCGGGACAATGGAAATAAAGAAACTTGAAGAAACACTTAGCCAAAAAATCTCCGTTAAGAGCAAAGCTGCCTTACAATAAAGAAGTGCCCGAAGAAGGAGTACAAAAAAGAAGGGAAGGAAAAGGGGCCCTAAAGAAGCCTAAGGGTTCGCGGCGTCCTGAGAGCCACTCGTTTGTCCACCCTTTTCCGCCACCTTCCGCGCTGGAATTGGAGGAAGCTTCAGATGTTCGATCTTGGACCATTTCCACCGAGGTCCCCCAGGAATGTTTAGACCCTCTAGAAAAGAGAGGTCCAGACCTGGGAACCTCTGGAGAACCTGGTGCCGAGCGAGGCAGAAGCCGTCCTGAAACGCGACCTTGTTCATTTGATCAGCCTTGTTCTTCTTAAGCTCAAGGTCGTCAAGCTCGTCCTTCAGATCCCCGACCTCCTCTTCCAGCACCCTTATCCGCTCCTCCCCCTTCGGCTCCTTCTTCAAAGACTGAACCTCGGCTTGAAGGGTTTTCTTCTCAGACAAGAGCGTGACTATGATATTCTCCTTTTTTGCCTTGTCTTGAAGAAGGTCTTGGTTTGCAGCGCGCAGCCCCGCCACCTGATTGCGGAGATCGGCAATCTTTAGGGAAGAGTCTGCCATCAAGAATTCCTTCTCCTTTCGGAACCCCTCCCGAAGGGTGGCAGCTTCCTCCTTCGCAGCATCTGCCAGCTGCTGGTTCTTGGTGGTCAATTCCGAGCACGTCGCTTTCACCTTTTCTAGGGCCTCTAAGGCCGAAGCTCGGAATGCCGTCTGCCTGGCTACCCGAACTCGGAGAAAGCCGGTGTACCCCAGCAGCTGCAAAGGAGATAAAACGCAAGGTCAGTAAGAGCCAAACACTTAGGAAAAAATTGAAAGGCAAGAGTTGTGAAGGATATACCTGAGCAGCATGCTCGGTGATCTTTGCGGCAAGAGTGTTATCCCCCGGGTGGGCCGCCGCTATAGCCTGAAGGAGGCCTCGGTGAGCACCCCCTTCTAAATCTGCTTCGCCATTTCAGGACAGTCCTCGGAGTACAGGTTCATGTCCTCCGTGAATGTCCAGAAAGGCTCCTTTGGTATTTTCCCTTGCGGGACTTTGGCGTCGCGACGGGCCCTCGCCTCCGCGTGTTCGGCCCTCCAGTTCGGGGTAAGTAGCTCCCCTGCAGGGCGGAAAAGAGAAACAGGTCAGAGACAAAGGCAAATTCCAGAAAAAACAAAGGAAGCACACTTTGTCTGGAAACAAACCTGGCGGGACCTCGGCAACATCGTCCTCGGAGTCCTCGGCCTCCTCGACCGAAATGCCCTTACCCTTCTACTTACGCCGCTCCTCGGCAGAAGGTACTTCTACCACTACATCAAGGAGGGCAGGCGACGCAGTAGGACTTTGAGGAGGGACGTCGGTTGGAGGGACCTCGGAAGCAGCAGCCTCAGGACGCCGGAACCTCGGCTGTCCCAGGCTCCTCGGCAGTCTCCTCGGGAATTTCTTCTAGAGGAACCTGAGCAGCTCTCTTTGCCCGTTTCCTCGAAGGACCCGCGCCAGTAGACTTCCGCCTTCGGGAAGCCGCCTTCTTCGTTTGATCGTCCTTCTCCACTTGGCCGGAGAAGAGGGACTTGTAATAGGCGGCAGTGTCGTCGCCCATCTCTGAAAAAGGAGAGAAACATCAGCGTAAGTCCGAGGAAAAAACAGCAAAGGAGTAGAAGATAACTCACTTTCGGCAAGCGTTTCGAAAGAAATCTCCTCCTTAAGAAGCTTGACCAACCAGGAATCTTTCCCGGCAATGGCAGGAGCTGGCATCCCGAGGTCAGTCTTGTGCTCCTTTACCACCTTTAGTTCCCGAAGGACCTCTTCGGTCATCAACTTCCAGTTGATTGGAAAAGGGTAAAGGGCGCGCGGAGAGACCTCGGGATCCCAGTCAGAAACAGCCCGAATGCGGGCGTCGAAATCCGCGAACACGGGAGCCAACTCTGGGGTCAGCAGCATCCTCGGATCACCAACGTCCGCATCCAGTGTTCCCTGAGCCCATTTGGTCGGAACGTACGACCAGGCCTCAGCCATCTTCATGAAGAAGAACTTCTGTTGCCACCCCCGCCAGCTATCCTTAGTGGCGAAGGTGAACATGAATTTCTTGCTCCCGGATCCCCGAGGTAGCATGAAATAGAAGCCACCCTTCGGGACCACAGAGAGCTTGTAGTACTACATAAAAATCCTGAAATGGGGTTCTATCCCGAAGACGCCACACATGCAGAGGTAGGCGTTGAAATAGCAGAACGAGTTCGGGGGAAGCTGGTTCACCGCAATGCCATGAAATTGGCAGAACTCGCACACCATCTTCGGGGGAGGATACCGAAGACCGGCCTTCAGCTGGGCTCGGAAAACGGTAACCTCCTTACTATGGTTTGAAAATGCATAGTGGCTAGAACGAGGCAGCCTGGTAACGGCGTAAGAGGGAAGAAAGAATTTTTCTTCCACCTCTCTAACTTCTCAGGGGTGGTGCAACAAGGATGGGCTAAAAGAGGCTGCCAGCTCTCAGGAATGGGCATTTTCGACATAAAAATGAGTTTGAAAACGGAAGAAAACAGTTTCCAGAGAAAAACTCAGAAGAACACAGGGATCAAAACGCGCTAAAAAACAAAAACCCATCGAAAGATTTGCCAAAATCTGAGGACGCCGTCGTGAAAGTTGGCTGGAAAAAAGGCTCTGATTAAGGAAGCTCCGCCACAGAAAGCAAGAAAAATGCAAGAACAGAGGCAAAGCAGAGAAAAGAGCAAAAAACAGAGGCAAAGCAGAGAAAAGAGCAAAAAAAGGAACTTATGATGAAATGGGCTATTTATAAGCCAGAGGTGGGTAACCGAAACGTCGTCATAAGTACCCTTTGGAGGCGAACCGACGCCGTAACTGCTCTCTGCACTTGAAAAGGCGCGCCCTCTGTAACCGACGCGACTCTCCTCCAATGGCAAAGCGCCACGTGTCAACTGCCTGCGAAAAAATAGGGGACACGTCCTCCAAACGTCCCTTGAAAGCTGGGACACGTCTTCTGACATCCCTGGAAAACTGGGACGCGCCGCTCAGACTGACACGCTTGGCCGAACAGACCTGCAGAAACAAAAGCAGGCCACCTCGAGGACTCCGCCTCAAATAGAGGACGGGCAAGAAAAGCTCCACCCAAGACACCAAAGAACAGGCCAAGGCCGAAGAGCCCGTGATCTTCGGGCAAAAGGCACATCCTCGGAACAGGTTATGCTTCCAAAGAGACTCCCACAGATGACCTCGGAAAGAGATGCAAAACCGAAGTCTTCCTTCGGCTTTCCAAAGGGGGGCATGTGATAGCCAAAGGCTATCGCCTCTATCTGGCCGAACTCCCTGCCACAAGAATGGCCAGAAGAAGCTGGCGCTACCCGAGAAAAGGTGTGATCAGGCACCTCGGGAGATAGCCGAAGAGCTCCGAGCCCGGCACGCCAGGACACTACTCGCCCCCCCCCAGGGTCGTGAACTGATCGCCTTCGGAAAATTGGCACCTGACATAGCAAGCCGAACACGATATCCCCGAAGGCGGAACTCCCTGAAGCTGGGAACCCCCAAACTCAGGGCTTGTTTCCCGAAGAGGCTCTGTCCGTACCAAAGGACGACCTCACCCAGGGACCTCGGGAGTACGGCAGGGGTATTTATGGAAGCATTTAAGGAAGCCTCTGACACATCCATTCACAGACGCCACAAGCCGCCTCAAAAGGCGCTCTACCACGCTGACGCCATCAAAATCACATCATGGCCCGTCTCAGCACATGGCTCAAGGCAACCTGCTACCAACTATCTGTCCCCTACGCCCAGAAATTCAGGAACATCCGACCGAACACGTGTCACGATTTGAACGGGCTAGGCACTCCTATAAATACCAGGAATTAATACTTGAAAGGGGGTTGCTTAGGTGGCTGGCTGGTAAAATACGGCTCCCGTTACCAGGCAAAACTTCTCAGCCCTTTGTGTTATTTTCTCTGCTTTTCTCTCAGCCACCACTGACTTGGGCGTCGGAGGCTCCCCCCCCGGAAAAACACTCCGGGGGCCTCCTAACCTTTTGTTTCTGAGCTTTCAGGCATTCTCCTTTGGGCTGTCCAGTGCACCAGGCGTTTGGCCATCAATCATAAAGGACCCTCTTCATGTCCCAATTTCGTATTTGACAGTTATCAAAATGAGGTCTTCATAGGGAAATTTCACACTTAATCCATCTTTTATAGCTAGGTGATTTTCCAGACTGTAAATTCCACCAACATTATATCTCTCCCATTTGTTTCCCTTTCCATTAAAGATAGCCCCATAGTGATGGTGTAAATGACCTAAGCAGGTGGTGGGGGCTACCTTTAGGGCCTACGATTGTTCCTTTGGCAGTCAAAATCATAGTTTTCATCATTATCCATTCTTTCATTGTTCATTCCTCCATTTTTTGAGCGTAGTAGTCAAAGATATCATATTAACTATCCTTACTTGATGAGGAACTCAATGCATTTATCTAGCTAATGGCACTCTTTGGTGTCATACCCACGGTCTCGATGGTACTCATAGTACTTCTTCTGGTTCTTTATTATTTGAGGTCTTCAGTCTTGTACATTTGACTTCTTGTGTTTTACGGCCATTAGGATACTAGCCTAGGGAACATTTAGGGGAGTGAAGGAAGGTTTATTTCCCCAATGCTTTTGAGGGTGCCTACTCCCATTTGCGCCATTCCAAGGTTGGTATGAGAATACCTCATTCTTTCTTCCTTTGGGTTTCTCGCCATCCACGATGAGTTCCTTAGCTATCTTGCTGTTGCGGCCCTCTAGGTATCTGACCAGTAACGGTCAAGTAACACTTGGTTGCAAGGTAAGAAATCCTTTACTAAGTATTTGTTATGCATTTCAAGCAAGTAGAAAGGTTTAGAAAGGTTCCTTAAACACAATTGGCACCTAAGTGTCACTAGGGGCAAAATGGTCATTTTGTATCCCGAGGTGATAAGATTGGTTTTAAAGCTCAAGTAATTCTTTTAGACCTAAGTGACAAGAAACCAAAGTAGAGGATGAAATTAGCAAAGTTAGTGGCACTATTTGGAGGTGGGGTTCTTTTGGCAAAATTAAAGTTGTTGAAGGACCAAAGCGAAGAAGGTTAGGTTTTAAACCATTTTGGGTGGCTTGAATGCTATTATTCATCATCCCTTCCATCTCTAATTCGTAGCTTTCTCTTCTCCTACAAAATTCATGCTTAAATCTCATTCTTTCCTTCATTTCTTGGTGAATTTAAAAGCCCCATGGAGTGCCGAAGTGAAAGCAAGCTTACTCTTGCATAGTCTTGGTGGATTGAGCTTTGTAGGGACGTTTTTGGTCCTTGGAAGCTTGGGTTAATTTTTCCCCTTTGTTTTCTTGGTTTCTTAAGCTTTTTTGAGGTTGGATCAAGCTTAGTTGAGTTAGAACTTGTGCCATTTGTGATGAATTTGCCTTGGAACCATTGGAAACTCATAGTGGAGCCATAGAAGCTTTGGTGCTCAACTTGCTTGATTTTGCTTTGGATGTGCTTAAGGTAAGGGGATTTCTTATTTTCCTTGTTATGTTAATGCATTTGCATCATATTTTTCCTTGGGGATTAGTAATTGGAAGCCTAAAAGTGATTGGAACCATGTTTGAGTAAATTGTACAAATTTTTTGTGAAGATCGACGAGGCTGGCAAGTTTCTCACGTTGAGGCACCGTTCGGGCACCTAGGCACCAAAAGAATTCATGCCTAGGTTGTGTGCTTAAGGCCTAGGTGCCAGATGAGGCCTAGGTGCCAGGACATTTATTTTTAGATAGCATTAAATGAACTTTGGTGAAACGGCGCCAGGCTGATGCTGCAATGCCACAGTTGCTTCTTCGAAAATCAACCAAAGAGGGTGTTTTTGTTCCTAATTAGTTCCTACACATCCTAGACATGTTCCTAAGGTTGATTCAATATTTATAATGGAAATGGAACGAAGAAAAAGAGACAAATGGATCAAATGAAGCAAGGAGAAAATGGTGTGTGCACAATTGAACCCTGTGTGTCCATAAGGTTTTTTTGATGCCCTAGTTGAGGCTTGTAGTTATCCCTAAGGTAGTTTAAATGCATTAATAGTGAGTGACAAACTAGTTTAAGCAAGGGGCATGGTGAACTAGTAATGGTGAACTAGAATCGTGGCCTAGGCAACCAAGGAAAGTGCATATGCACTAAGGCACGGGTAGTGTGGGTAACTTGTGGTACAACTTCTTGTAGCTAGGTAAGATGATTTGGGTTAGTATTTGATTAACCATAGATTGGTTTAAGAGCCACAAGAACAATGAAGAATTAATGAAAACACCTAAGGGCCAAAGAAGGCACTATGGGGCTAATAGGGGCACATAAGTGCATTTTGGAACAATGTGAGCTCTAAGGCCTATGGGAAGCCTATATTGGTTAATGTGGGAGGCTAGAGTGCTTGGGAAGTTGCTTAATACACAAGTAAGTGCAAGCTACCCCAAGGAATCAAGAGGAAAACTAAAAGCAGCCTCATCTAGGGAACCAAAGTACCCCTATAGACACATAGGGCCCCATTAATTATGCTCACACCACCTTCTCCTTGCTCTATTTAAACCATCTATCACTTTCTCATTCTTTTGTGACATTTCCTAGGCTTCAACAAGCCTTAGGAAGATTCCTAATATGTTTAGCAACCACTTATGACGTAAAATCCCCCTAACTAGAGTCCAAAGCAACTGCAATGTTGTAGCGCCAAGCTTAGGTGTCACGATGCCACTATTGTTCTAATGATATCAACATTTGTGTGTCTTGGCACTACAATGCCCAAAAAATGACTTGAATCAGTCTTCCTAGTGCCCAGATTGGCACCATAATGCTCAAAACTAGGTAACTTCATCCCCTTCATGAAACTAGCATGCACAATGGTTCCACCTTGGTTCCTATCAACTCTAGGCTTACCAATACTCATTCCCAAGGCCAAAAACAACTCAAATGCATTATCATAACAATTAAAACACAAAATCCACTACATAAAAATCAAATTAGGCATGAATCAAGCAAGGAAAACACCCATATCAACAAAGGCTCAAAAGATTCCTAGGCTCCAAACAAGTTTCCTTCATAAATGAACACTAAGGAAGCTAAATTAAAACCCTTCACAAGCTCAAAGTACCTTAGAACCATGATAAATTTGAAGCTTAGACCTTACCTATAATTCTTGACCTACAACACCTTAGAAATTCCAAATTACCCTTCCAATAAGCTCTATCTAGCTTAGGCTTTGATATAGTTGCTTAAGGGCTCCCACTTTTGTCATAAATTACTCTTTTGCATGCTTGAATTGGGATTTAGTGGAGTTAGAGAGAGATGGAAGCATTCTAGGAAGTAGATGAGTGATTAGCTCCAAACCCTTTCACATAAACACTTCATCTTTTGTTCCTTTTTCCAAACCTGCCCCTAAGCCTTGTTTTATCTCATTTAGACCCCTCTAGCCTCCTTGTGCTAGCACTTAGGCTCTGAAGCAAAAGTTCCATAGTTTTACTTAAGTCCGAAGCTTAGTTCCTAGGCCACTTTTGCACACAAAGCACATTAGGCCTAAAAAATATACCTAGTGTAATTTAGGTCCTTCCCTTAGTCCTAAATGAACTCTAAAACTTATGATACTAATTTTCTGGGTGAGTTATACCTCTTAGACGCCAAATATACTTTAATTACAATTTTACCCTCCACCCAAGGTAAAATTATTGAAATGCCCCTAATGACACTTAAGTGCCATTTATGTTCTAAAAAATTTTCTAACCCTTCCTACATTCTTGAAATGCATAAAATAGGTTTAATAAAGTATTTCTACCTCATATCCAAGTCTTAGTTGACCATAATAGGCCATATACCTAGAAGGCTAATACACAAGTGTTAATCCTGGTTGCATAGCAACAGACTCAAGATTGTGTATCCAACCAATGTAGGGTTAAGGACAATGATACTTACGATTTTGGTGAGTACTTGTAGGTGTTTACATACTTTGTTTTACATGCTTACTATGTATTAAATTGACTTTAATATTCATTTTGAGTTAATTTTATTCTAATTTTTATTTCATTAAATCACCAATCCATTCAAAATAATTACATTCCCTGTCAATTTATTTAAAAAATTATAAATTGTTTAATTATAATGCCTACTGATGCTCGATAAAATCTTCGATGTAGGACATGTTAAACCTCCAGTAGAACTTGGCCTAAATGATATCTACAACACTTGAAGAATGTGGGTTAAGAGCTCCCCAAAGTGTTTTTCAGAGGAGGGATTTCCGACGCCTAAGTCAGTATATGAAGGAGAGGTTGTTAAGAGTAGGGAGCAAAAAGAGGTTGTCCCTCTTGTGTATTACCTGGGAGACTCCTAAGTATTTATAAAAGGCTTGGAGGAGAAGCTCGTTTCCCCAAGCTAAGCAAATTAAGACACGTGGTTAGCTGGATTTGCTCGGGGAGAGGTGTATCCAGCTATCTGTAGGCGATTATGCTCAAAAGGCATGGGCATGTGCAAGGTTCCTGTTAATGGTCCCTCAAAACTGTGAGTTTGTCGTCTTCTCCCTAAGAACCTTCAGGGCTTATGAATCTCTTCAGAAGTTGTGTTTATTCCCGAAGGTGGTTGGAGGAGCCTATTGGAGGCATAAACTGTGCTTGAGAGGCATCTTTACTACCAAGGGTGGTAGTTTTCCACTTTTAAGGTTGGTTAGGCTAGTGTCCAAGGTGGTGCCAAGTACTCGTCTGAGCTTGGTCATGTGACCTTCCAAGGGTGGTGTCAAGTCTACTAATCTGAAGGTCTCATGGGTGATAGCCCTTCGGCTATCACATGCCTTTTTCGGGAGAAGCGACATTATAACTTCGGTTCTTTCACATTGGTAATTAGGGCTACTCTTATTCCGAGATTTCATTCTTCTTTTGCCAAAATCACACCCTCAACATGCTAGGCATTTTTAGGCAAAGGCTGACTTCTCTACCAAGGTTGCACCCTCGATGTTGCACCTTCAGTGTACATGGATTGCTTCTAACCAAAGGTGGATTATTCTTTTGTCAAGGTTATGCCTCTGGTGAGCTTGGGCTATTTCCAGCCAAAAGCCCTCTTCTTTTGGTGAAGTTCTACCTTCAGCAAGGTTAGGCTTCATAAATTTAAGGTCCCCTCATTTATCGAGGTTGTACCTTTGGTGATTATGAACAAAAAAAAAAGTTCAAAGCATCTTGTAAAGTTGTTCTCTCAGCAAGATTTGGGCTAGTTTTTACTTCAATAGTCTATTTTGGCAAAGTTTCTCCTTTGGCAGAGATGCGTTACTTCAAGCCAAACTCTTTTCCTTGCAAAGTTACACTTTCGGCAGAGATGAGCTATTTTTCCCTCTTAGGATTTTTCTTTCCCGCCATTTGTAAGGTATATGATCTCCAAAGATCATTTCATCTTTACAAGTGAGTAGGCCTTTTATCTCAATTTGTGCATTACATAGACTTAACAAATCAAAAAGGCATGCCCTTGTTTTACGCATTAGGTGACGTGTCACCTAGTAGTAGACCTGAGGGAGTAAAGTGGAAGCCTAGTACACCTAGGGGTGAAGGTTTAGTGTGCCTAGCCAGCTATTTGGGTCATAGGCCCGAGAAGCTAGAGTGGGAACCTACTACGCCTAAACTAGATTGGCCATGTGCTATAGGAAGGGTGAAGGGATAGTAACACCTAGTGGCCTAGCCTGGTCCTAGACCTGAGGCACTAGTGTCGGACCTTAGTGCACCCAAATTGGGTTTGCCAAGTAGACTTGGATTACTGCTACACATGGTATTCAAGGGGTGGTCATTACGTGCTTAAGTGATAACCTAGCACGGTAGGCAAGTCAAGGCTTGCAAGAGTGAGTTCAACGCCAGAACTCGCCAGGAGAGGACTAGGATGAGGAAAGTTCACAAGGGACCTGAGTATATGCGCATATATTAGGACTCAAACCGTAATGAGCTTGTGCTAGATTTGTGACATTTGTTGTCCACTGCCCTCCAGTGTTTTCTTTTGCAGGTACCCCTCGAAGACCCCTTATTGAGAATCTGTGATTCTCTCCCATTAGTTTATATGTGCAGGTTTGGGTGGTTCAGCCAGCAACCCGAGATGGTTGTTGATTAAGCAGGTACAAGTTATGCTTGCTAGTTTGTATTTTTCTATTGATTTATTGGTTTATTGTATACTAACTATGTTGGATTGACCTTGAGCAGTGGTTGATCTAGGAGCACAA
Source organism: Aquilaria sinensis (assembly GCA_005392925.1). Lineage (NCBI taxonomy): Eukaryota > Viridiplantae > Streptophyta > Magnoliopsida > Malvales > Thymelaeaceae > Aquilaria > Aquilaria sinensis. Next base: position 300,576 of record SMDT01003048.1, read on the forward strand.
GGGGGAGGTCGAGGCTATCAGCACTTGAAAGGTAGAGCTCAGGTGGTTGGCCTAGTATGATAATCTCAGTAGGTTGTGCTTGAGTACTTAATTGTACTAGATGCCTCTAGCAACAATGGTTAGTTTTGTGTTTTGCTTTGTGATTCGTGTACATAGGGTTGATGCTTGTAAAAATCATGTTTATGGCTTTGGCTAGTTTTACAATTGTTTTTAAGTGAGGTACCGCCACTGTTTTGAATGTTTGAAATTATGTTTAAATTTCCATGCTGAAGCTACCCATGCCTTATTTAATGCTAGTATTTAAGTTAGTAAGCTTAGGTCACATCCATTAGTTTTTATCACAAGCAAGGAAACCAATAATTATGAACCAAAACCTAGGAAATTCCCTAAATTCCTAATGATCCTGGGCAACAGGTAGCCACAGGCGGCCTAAGGTGCCACAGTTGGTATCAAAGCCATGGTTGTCTAGGGGCATAGGTAATTGAGATTGTAGTGGACCCTTGTGCTAGGAGATAGTTAGTATTAACCAATAAGTTGTGTACTGCAATGTTGTGCTTGACAGGTGACATGGTGAGCTCATGGGCAGTTGTGTTGGGCAAGAATTAAGGATGTTCGTATAGCCTCTGTAGTTGGCAGGAAGTAGCTAGTGTAAGGTAAGGCTTCAGCCTTTCACTAGTAGTTTAGTATTTCTATTAGAAATTTTGGCATCAATTTGTCGGCATAACTGTTGCTTTGGTTCTGAGGAAGTGGTTTCTTAAGACCCACTTGCTTGTTGTGGAACCATAAGTGAA